>JAOXJJ010000560.1:125843-141297 GCA_025769935.1 Phoenix roebelenii
CAAGACTTCAAGATAAAGGTGGACATGATACAACATCCTCTGATGATGATGATACAAACACTACTGAATAGTGAATACTAATGATTAGTAAGATTTTGATCATTTATTTTTATTTCTTAATTTTTTATAATTGTACATTTTTACTTTTTTAATTGTTAAAGTGAGTTATCTCTATTTTTTTCCTTTCTTATTGCATTCTGGAGGTCAGACTAAACCTCCCTTCATGTACCATTTTGATTTAAATTAATAAACTGGTAGGGGTCTATGCTAAACCCCCCACCATTGAGGTAGCTTTATATTAATAAATCCTTAGTTCCCAACATTTATTAATTTATTATAAAAAAATTATTTCCATTTATTTTAAGGGGGAAGAGTCGTGCCTGGCCCGGCCTAGGCCCAGTTCAGGCCCTTATAGGCCGTTCCGGGCTAGCCCGCGGGTCGTGCCGTGCTTGGCCCACAAATCGTACCAACCTAGGCCCTTATGGGCCGTACCGGGCTCGGCCCGCGGGCCAGAAATTCTTAACCCAGCTCGGCCCCCGTTTATAGGCCGTGCCTA
Source organism: Phoenix roebelenii (assembly GCA_025769935.1). NCBI lineage: Eukaryota > Viridiplantae > Streptophyta > Magnoliopsida > Arecales > Arecaceae > Phoenix > Phoenix roebelenii. The sequence goes on from JAOXJJ010000560.1 coordinate 126,400, forward strand.
GTACGGCCCGTTACTGTAGCAAGCGGGCCGTGCCTCGCACGGCCCGCCTTGTGCCGGGCCGCCCATGGGCACGGCCCGCTTCGTGCCGGGCCGTGCTAGGCCATGGGCGGCCCGACCCAATGCCCACCTCTAGACCCTCTTAAACAAATAAATGTTTGAGAAAAGTTGGTTCACAAAAGAAGTTACTATTCAGGACTTTTGGCTAACATGTTTAACAAATATTAAAATTATGTATCACTGTCTAAATAACATGCACATTAGAAACACCAGTTATTTCAATTATATATAGGACAAAGGAAGAATGAATTATTGTTGATCCCCAATCGCCAACAAAGAAAACGATTGAAGATTTGAATTTTTACTCTAGTGCTGCAATATCCTGATGCAAAACTTGTGAATTCTTCATCATATTTTCCAAGAGACAAAATTTATGTGTAGAGCAATCTTAAAAGAGATTAACACATTGTATGATTGGTGGTACAAAACATGCTAAAACTATAGGTCTATGGTAAAAATTTATGGGGATAATTTTTAGTGTAGTCAATGCGGTAAAAACGATGAACCTCCGGTGCCCTGGTAAAATTACAACATTTTTCCACTTCTTCCAAATTTTGGGTGTAGAAGGTATTTGTGATCCATTAAATTAACCTAACAAATCTTTATCAACTTTTGCAAAGGTATAAATTAAATGCAATTGTTGACCACTATACTGGTGTTGCAAGGTTTATAATATTTGGTAAACTAGCTCAGTATTTGATTGGAGTTCCGGCGCTAAATCTTGCAATAGATACAAGAGCCAGTAGATTCATCCTTTCTTCCATTATTCAAAAAATGCTTAACCTGACTTATATCTTTCAAATTACATTTGTATTGCAAATTTCGGTACAAATGCTATTAACTCAAGGAGACAGTTTTTTAGAAAGCTAAATCACATGCAACCAGTTTATATTAATGTTCCAGTGCTGGTTCTTCTTCATCTCAAACTGCAGATGTTGTTACTGCCTCTACCTCGGCAAAATACGCTTTTACACAGCTTTTCAGAGAGGGAACTCATTAACCCTCTCTATCGCTGCAATTCAAATGAGGAATTTTTGCCGACGATTCCCCTTTCGCTCCCTTCCCCGCGAGAACATTCCAATTCCCTGTCATTTGTTATCCCATCACTCTCGTTTCCCCGCCCGCTTCAACTCTTCTGCCAAAATCCCAGCTTCTTCTTCTTCCAAAGATACCTGCGCCAAAAGCCCCACTCCTCTCTCCCTCTATCAACGGATCACAGAGCTCGTGGCAGCGGAGAACCCCACGGTCGATGACAAGGCCAGCAGTGGAAACCCGGTGGCGGAAATTGGTAGGTCAAGTGCTTGCCAGATTGCCCGAGAGAGTGAAAGCTCTCTAAATGCCAAGCAACAGGCGCAAGCGGAGAATTCGGAGTTGGAAGATGTTAGCCTGATAGTTCAGAGGGTTACGGAGATTGTACGGCTGGAAAAATCCGAACTTCGCATGGGGCAGCGCTTGGATGAGTTGGACCTGCCATTCAGCTCGGAGATTGTCGAGAAAGTGCTGAAGAGGTGCTTCAAGGTGGGCCACTTGGCTCTTCGGTTCTTCAACTGGGTCAAGCTGCAACCTGGGTTTTGCCACACGACACAGACTTATAATGTGATGATATATATAGCTGGTGAGGCTGAAGAGTTTGATCTCATGGAGAAATTGGTGGATGAAATGGAGGAGGATTTGTGTGCCAAGGACATCAAAACATGGACGACTCTAATCTCGCACTATGGGAAGGCGAAACAGATAGGCAAAGCATTGAGCACCTTTGAGGCAATGAGGAAATCGGGTTGCGAACCAGATGCTGGGGTTTACAAGGCAATTCTTCGAGCTTTGTTTAATGTGAGGAAAGCCGAGCTATCAATGGAGTTTTACAAGGAAATGGTTTCTAAAAACATGTCGGTTGATGCGAGCCTATATCATTTGCTCATGAGTTGTTTAGCAAGATCAGGAGATGTAGCAGCAGTTCGGTTGGTCGGAGATGATATGGTTAAGTTTGCTAAGTTGTCAGATAGTGAGGTTTATGCTTGCATTTTGAGGAGTTTTTGTATTGCAGGAAGGATTGAAGAAGCCCGAAAACTATTTGAAGAGATCAAGAAGAAAAATTTGCTTGTTGATCTGAAAGTCTTTGAAGTTTTGGTGAAGGGTTTGTGTAGAGCAAGCAAAACAGATGATGCTATTGAGATTGTCAACAATATGAACCAAAGTTTGGCTATTGATGGTCAGGTTTATGGGTGTCTCATCGATGGGTTCATCAGACAAGGTGATGTTACAAAGGCCTTACAGTTGTTGCATGATATGAGAGAACTTGGTTGCTTGCCAATGGTCTCTACTTATACACAGATGATCCAATATCTCTTCAGGTCAGATGAATATGGAAAAGCCTGTGAACTCTATGAGGAGATGCTTAAAGATGGCATTGAACCAGATATTGTGGCAATCACCGCTATGGTTGCTGGCCATGTCAGGCACAACCAAATTTCTGAAGCATGGGATGCTTTTAAGAGCATGAAGAAGAAAGGAATGAAGCCCACTTGGAAAGCTTATACAGTGTTCATCAAAGAACTATGTAAGGCTTCAAAGCCTAATGAGGCTTACAAGCTTTTAGAAGAAATGTTGGATTCTAATATGAATGCAACCAATGGAATATATCACTTGGTTATATCTTGTCTAACTAGGAATGGTGAACTAGTGAAAGCTAGGAAAGTTGAGCAGATATGGACATCCTTGAAACTTCAAAGCCTAGGAAACGAAATGGTCTACCAATCAGCTGATCATCCTTCTCACCATGAAGAGCATAAGAGATCGAATTGCTCATTCAACCAGGGCATAAATTATATTCAGAAAGCAGAGGCATACAGTGAGATTGATCTTAAACAAGTATGCAGAATTCTATCCTCCTCAACCAGCTGGAACTCAATCCAGGAAGTACTGGAGAGGAGCATGATTCATTTTACACCCAAATTGGTTGAGGCAGTTCTCCATAGTTGCCAAAGACACAGTGGTGCTGCTTTACGATTTTTTTCATGGGTAGGGAAACAGTCTGGTTATGAACACACTGCAGAGACCTACAACATGGGCATCAAACTTGCAGGAAGTGCAAAAGATTTCGAACACATGAGAAATCTCTATCAAGAAATGAGGAGAAGGGATTGCTCTATAACCCCAAATACATGGACCATCATGATAGCGCAGTATGGTCAGGCAGGTCTGACAGAGATTGCTTTAAAGACTTTCAAAGATATGAAGAGCGATGGCTATCAGCCGAATGGCAGTACTTACAAATATCTGATTTTGTTTCTCTGTGGCAAGAAAGGTCGCAAGGTCGATGAAGCTATCAAATTGTTCCAAGAAATGATCCATGTAGGTTACATGCCAGACAAAGAAATATTGGGGTTTTATCTTTCTTCGTTATGTGAATCAGGAAAGTTAATGGATGCTAAAGGATCTGTTAAAACTCTATGTAAGAGAGGGTTTGCAAAAGAGCTTGGTTACTCATTGCTCATTAAGTCTCTTTGCAGAGCAGGGAGAGTAGAAGAAGCTCTTATAATGACAGAAGAGATGGACAAAGTTGGGTGCAGCATGGATCAGTATATCTATGGAAGTCTTGTTCATGCCCTACTAAGACAGGGACGCTTGGATGAGGCCTTAGATAAGGTGGAGAGGATGAAAAAGGCAGGTTTTTCACAAACTGTCCACATACATACATCATTGATTGTTCATTTCTGTAAGGAGAAACAAATTGGAAAGGCTGTGGATATATTTAAGAAGATGAGAGAGGATGGCTGCGAGCCAACTATTGTTACTTATTCGGCATTGATTCGTGGGTATATGAATATGGGGATGATTGCAGATGCTTGGCAAATTTTTTGCTACATGAAAGTTAAGGGTCCATTTCCTGATTTCGAAACTTACTCAATGTTCATGACTTGTCTCTGCAAAGAAGGTAGGTCTGAAGACGGTCTCAAACTTATCAATGAAATGTTGGAATGTGGGATTATCCCTAGTGCAGTAAACTTTCGAACTGTGTTCCATGGTCTAAATAGAGAAGGAAAACAAGAGTTAGCTCATTCTGTTCTTCAAACTAAATGGCTTTTGAAGAGAGAGAGAATGTTTCTGTATTAAGTTATGTTTTTCGAACAAAAGAATAGCTAACATAATTCTTAAAGAAAATAAAGTCACTAGTATTTTCCAAATACCAAAGTCATCATTTATCATTGTATAGAAATCCAAAAATCCCTAACACTCAGGAGATTTTGTAATGCACACTACTCAAGCATATGGTTTCTTGTTGCTCTATTTGGTGGTTTGATTTCAGTTTTTTCCTATGCTAGACATTCTTTGCAGTCTTTTCTGTAACAGTTTTTATTTTGGACATTCCATATTGCCTTTCCATGTCAAGACTCTGTGGATAAACCCACTTAGATTGTTGTATTCTTTCTTCCCCTCCAAGGAAAGGGATAAATACCACTTTTCACTTATTCATCTATTTCTTAGTGTTGTATTGTTCTTTTCTAGTATCAATTCGTGTTGAACTTTATATACAGACTATTAATGATTGCTTCAAAGTCTTATGACTAAGAAACTATGTATATGACTTTGTAGATATCTTAACTATGTAATTTAACATTTGACTAGTGATTGCATTCTCTGTAGCCTACCTTCTTCAAGATTAAGGTGATTATTTCCTTCAGACATGGAAAACATTGCATTGGGCATTCGCAGTTTCAATTGAAGTTGTACTTTCAACAAGGGAAAATTCAAAAATGGGGTCTTTAAGGTCATGGCTGGTTCTGTTTCTACCTTGAGTAGTCATTTATATCATTCATAGCTGGTGGGTCTGGTTGATATTAGACTCATGTTATTTTCTTATTCGGATATGGAAAGTATACATCTTGCTAGTAGGGCTAGGAAGCTGAAGCAAAAGCTGAACCAATCTGGCTATGAAGCAAATCCTTCATATCTTGTCGACATTATTCCAGATTTTTAAACAACGCTCAATTTTCTGGTGGATCTGAAGGACCCTTTTTAGTCATGTTTCTTTTCTCTCCTTGTCTCACCCTTCTTTTGATTAAGACGTTGATCTTCTTAATTCCCCTATGAATCCAATCATGCTGCTATTAATGTTCCTCAGGTGCCAATATTCATTATGGATGACTTTCTGCAATAAAGAATACTCCTGGCTCTCTCTCTCTCTCTCTCTGTGTGTGTGTGTGTTTGTGTGTTTGTTTAGTGTAAACTGAATTTGATCCCAGAATTTGGAGCAAGTAAGCTATGCAATATTTATTTAGGGGAGGCAAATTTCTAACATGACTTGCCTTTGTTAATCTTCTATAATTAGATGATGAAAGAATTTGTTTTTCCTTCTGTTTTTCCTGCTTTCTTTCTTCATTTTCGTTGTTTACAGTGATCCCAATAAGCAATTGAGTTGTTGAAGATGGTCTCAGGGACCTCAGTGATCCTTTTTTTAGAGTTTTCATGTTTCATTCAGCCATTAATGACTCACCACGAAGAGGGGAGAGGGAGGGAGGGAGGGAGAGGCCAAGGGCTCGCCATGAAATCTAGATTAGCTACTCTTGGATATAGACAACCCTTAAGTACTCTTGTGCTCTGATGGGTGCATGGGGTGACCCCGACCCAAATGGATTTGAAGACCAAACCCCCGTTAACTAGGGGCCTTCACTCATGTCCCTCGCGAAGATACAGCGCCACATGGGAAGGGAGTACGTGGAGTAAACCGCGAGGAAGATGGAAGCTAGGAGGAAGAATCGCTCGCCTGTTGATGATTCCGTTGTGAAGACGGGGGAGCGGTAGCCATGCATGGGGGAGCTTCAATGTAGGAAGCGGGAGGCAGTTTTCCGAAGTCACAGCCGACCTTTTCGAACATCAGTTATCAAGAGAAAGCGGAATACAGTCGTAGTGGAAACGAAAGCCATGTTGTACATGCAAAACATGAGGATGTGGGAAGCAAACACTGATGTGACAACCTTTTTCTTCGCCAGCCAGTTAACAAGGGGCCCATAAATGAGAGAACGAGGGAGAAAAAAGGATGTGAGAATAGTAGTTGGCGTATTGGGTTCACTCTCACCCAAAGGAGAGTATTCATGCATGGGTTCTCTCTCACCTGAAGAGAGGTTTCTAATCAAACCTTTCATTCCCATCATTCTTTTCCTCTTTGCCACTGCTGGGACCTATCATCTGGCATCAGAGCCGGAAGATGTTGAACAAGGAGAGGATCGAGTGCCTATAAAATAATTGATAGGTCCTAGCCTAAGGAAGAAGAAAGGTGGGCAAAGGAATAGAAAATAATTGATTCAAGATTTCTCTTCGGGTGAGAGAAAATCCATAAGAGCAAAAGCTCTACTTTGGGTGAGAGTAACCCATATAGACCAAAAAAAATAAAGTGACAATACACCCCCATGCACAAAAACCATCGGAAACAAAAAAGAACACCACGACACCTTCTCTCTCTTACTCCCCGTCTCAGTTACTCTCCCTTCACGACCCTTGATAACTGACCCACGAAAGACAACCCACTCTCTCTCTCGCTTTGGAGCCCACGTCCTCCCACGTCCTCGCTTCAGAGCCCATGCATGGCTCTTCCTCTAGCGTTTTCTCACTTCTAGCTTCGAACTTCCACTCCCAACTGTGAACGGTTTTCCACTCCCTATGTCACGAACTTCCCGCTAGCCACGGACCCACGTGCATGGCCCATCGTCGTGCTTCCTCCCGCTCCCAGCTTAATCGCTGCATGATCTTCTTCCTTCTGTGAACCCGACGCTGCATTCCACGTGTCAACCAGGCGGTCGATGGCTACCAAATAGCGGAATCCATCATTGTTCCCCCCTTTGGCCAAAACCTTGTCCACAAGGTTTGCTTTCCAACGATAATCTTTGATGGTTGCTGGCTCCATTGTCGTGATGGTCGACTTCGCCCCCGCTGGGTCCTTCCACATCCTCCACGTGATCTGCTTTTATCAGATAGGCCTGTGGAGTCTTGCACCAATGCCCCAGAGTCCTCGTTCCTGTCGTTGCTGCATCTTCTTCCATGATATGTGTCAGATCGGTGTTGGAGCATAAAGTCACGATGCAAGGTAGACGGGTTCGAAAGTCCACCACTATGGGTTGCTTTTCGCTTTTGCTCTAGCGTCTCCTCCTGCATTCGAGCAATCGTAATTGCTTCTCGCAGGAAATGGGGTTGTCTCATGCGTACCTCCTTCGCGATCTCTTCCTTAAGTCCTCCGACGAAAGTGCCAAGGAGCGCGTCCTGTGGCCAGCCTCGGACTTGGTTAGCCAACTTCTCAAACTCCTGTTGATACTCCCTCATCGAGCCTTATTGTTGAATACGGGAGAGCTTTTCGTTGAAGTTCACATACTCGTTGGGGCCGAATTGAGCCAACAACTCTCGTTCAAACACCCTCCAAGTGATAATGGCTCCTTCATCCTGGTATGCCCTCCTCAACCATTTCCATTAGTGGTTGGCCTCCTCATCGAGATAGAATGAAGCGGTGGTCACCCATCGGTTGTCCGGAACTCCTTGGCTGTCGAAATATTGCTCTGCACGGTCTAGCCAGACAATTGGGTCGTATCTAGTGAACCGCGGAAAGTCCATTCTCGGGGGTCATTGGGTACCTGCATACTCCTCCACTTGCCCGATACCTCCTCTTGGTGAAGTTGGTAGTGGTGACGGCTACTCGAATGGCGGTTGTGGTTGCGTGGTGATTTGGAGATGTCGGACAGCCTCCAAGACCTCCGTGAGCTGCCCATTCACCTGTTCCTCCAAGCCACACAACTCCTCTTGTAGGGCGTTTAGCTCGGCTTCCATCCGCTCGATCCTCTCCTTGTTCGTCATGGCTCTAATGCCAAATGTTAGGTCCCAGCCTACGGGAAGGAGAAGAAGTTGGAATAGAGATGGTTGATCGAAGCCTCTCTTCAGGTGAGAGGAAAACCCTCACATGTGTCCTCTATTCTGGGTGAGAGGAACCCGTCCACGCACTCACAAACCCACGTAAAGAAAAACCCCTCACATCCACTGTACATGGGAAATAAATATAAAGAAAATAACTCCCCTCCACGTTCACTCAACCTCCCATTTATCCTCGCACCATAACTCCTTGATAACTGACTTGTGAAAGGTGACTTGTGAAAGGCTGGGCCGTCACTTCATCAACCCGTTTTCCACATCTTCGCATGGGATTTGGGTGCATGGCGTCTGCTCAACTCGTTCCTCACGTCCTCGCGTGGGAGCTGAGTGCATGGTGTCTGCTCCCAATCCCGAACGTGCTCTGCTTCCCTTGTCTTTGCAACGGAGCCATCACCGGAATGATTCTTCCTCCTAGCTTCCATCTTCCTCGCGGTTTACTCCTCCACGTAGTCCCCTCCCATGCGGCGCTGTATCTTCGTGAGGGACATGAGTGAAGGCCCCCAGATAATGGGGGTTCGGTCTTCGAATTCGTTTGGGTCGAGATCGTCCTGTGCACCCATCATGCTCTTATACTTGTCTTGATATTTTTGGCCAAATATTTTTCCCTTTTCAGTAAAGTCTTATTTGAGACTATAGTATAACTTGGTAATGAATGCTTGCTTCTCTGCCCAAGTGTTAGTCTGATGTATTCGCATATGTAGCTTCCCCAGTACCGTGATGACTATCTTTAATTGTTACTAACTAGTTATATGATCTTTAACTGCTCGTAGCACTGGCCATGCTCTCGAAGCTTTGTAACATTTTGTTGTTGATGCCATCTTGATATATCTATGTATTTATTCTAAAATAAAGTAGTTATTTGATTTGTTCTGTTTATTCTAGACTTTGGTTTCTCTGGCTTTTCCTCTATTTCAAAGGAAGGATTTGGATGACAACTTGAATATCACTTCAACAAATTATACATATGTTCCGTCATGGTTCCATTCCAAGATTTTGAGTTTGTTAGAATCTTTCAGATTGCAAATATAGGAGCTGATGAGACATGGTTGGTACTTGTGCTGGCATGCCATTCTATTCATTTTTTGAAACCCTGAAACTCTCGCATTTATAGCTACAGTTCCAGAGTTTCAGTGAATATTGAGACTCCAAGGTGAAAAATGTCCCTTTTATCTGTAGCATTGTTATTCTATCATAAAAATTCAATTATTGAATGACCCCTTGCATGAGTAATTTCATTTGGAAAAACTATTTCATTAGTTCAATGTCCCTGTGGATTATTGTTCTTTGCTGGTGTCTGATCTCTGTGATAGCAAAGTGATTCACAAAGCCACAGCGATCTATGCACAAGAGGACAGACAGAAAGAGAAGATGCTAGCTTGGGCTTCATTGTTACCAGGTTTGTAAAGGAGTTCAGCTTTCTCAGTAACTGGATAGACTTTGGTTGATGATTAGCTCTTGGTTTGATGATGTGGTCCTCCTTAGGTTGTATTTCCAAATCCATTTGCCAAAGGTGTGCTTGCTGTCTTAGAGATTATGATTTTTTTACCTTTTTAAGTAACTTTTGGGTTTCAGAGGATCTCTTATAGATAAAAATGTCTTACAGATAGAAATACATGATCCACATTTCAAAAGGCAATCTTTAAATGAAGAGGACCAGAGGTTTAACACAAGATTGCCTGATGAATTGTGATTATCATTATGTAGATCTCTGAATTATCATGATTGATGAATAATAATGACCATTATGGATCTGGCTTGTTTGCTAACAGCTATATTTATTGAGCCCGTACTATACTAGTATCTCTTTGTTCTGTAAGAGAAAAAACGATGCTTCATATGAATGTAGATGAAACATCATATTGGGCATACTGTACATTTTTCTCTTTTATCCTTGTTTGTTTTTTGGATTTATGTAAGTGTGTGTCATTGTTGAAATGGCACATAGAAGCCACATGTTAACTGCTGTCTTATATGATCGAATCAAACATTCATTTCTTACTTTAATGAGAGCACGAGATAATACTAAAGGACGTCCACTTCAACAAGTTAAACATTTAGCTCCAAAAAAATTCATCACTAAAAAACAAATTTTGTCGCCTAAAGCTTTTTCTGATGAAAAGAATTTTGTTTCCCACTTTGTTGCCAGAGCTCTGTTGCTACAAGTGATATTCTAATTGTACCCTGTAACTGTTGTGAAGTTTTTAGGTCATCAATGTTCATAATGATTTGGTGATATGTATTTAATGCACAATGAGTATTCTCCCGGAATCCTTCATCCATGAGAATTTTTCAACTATAACTAACCCATGAGATAAAGTGACTTTCTGTTGGCCAGTGCAGGTTTTTTTTTACTTTTATTTTTTTTAATTTTTCTTTTTTCTCTTGGCCTATGACATCCGAATGCTTGCTAGAGAAACTGATGGGTTACCATATGGCAATTGATATGGTTGAAACCATTAAGCTACTCTTCCCTTTGAAATCATTATTACAATACATTTTGGCAGATTGAGAGACTCATTTTAATGGGACCGGACCCTTAATGTAAAATATGATCTTTATGATTGGTATCCAATTTCTAAACATATCAAATGCAGGTCTTCATATCTTTGCACTGGTTTCTGAGCAGATAGGCATAAACTGGCATAGTATCTTGAACTTACTATCACCATGTCTATGTTTCTAAGGCCTTTTGACTCTATTTGAGTTGATACATTTGATTGGCAATTGCATTGCCTTCTATAGCCATTGTGCTTATCTGATCTCTTTTCATGCTGATACAGCTGAAGTGGGTTTTGTAGTTTCATCTAGGGAGAAGCTTCTTAAGATGATTGGTATATACCACACTCTCATACCCGATGAATAATGTACTTATCAGATGTAAAATTACTTTATCACTACTAATACTTTGTAAATGGCTCATCTTGCAGAGGTTTTGATAAGCTCTCCATATGTGTTTCTTCCTCCTGTTAAAAGTTTATCATCTCCTCCAACAAATCCTGTCCTCTGCCTAGGTTTCCTTCCTTAGACAGCCCTCTAACCAAAATTTCATAGCTAGTTGAATTCGGCTTAAGCGTTCTCTCCCCCATCTTCCCAAAAATCTCCAGTGCATGACCAATTGATCCTGCCTTGACCAACTCATCAAACATTTTGTTGTAGAATCCCACATTAACTTTTGAAGCCCACTCTGCAGTGTTCACCATCTTCTCAAGAAACCCAGATGTCACAGAATCAGGATTCAACGATTTTCCAGGCATTTCTTCTAACAGCTTCCTGATTTTCATGTTGCTGCACAGAATTGCTAGGTAAAAATAAATGAAGTGTATTCATGGGTGAAATTAGGTAAGATCTGACATCGTAAATCATCTATGTGCTTGTTGTTTAAATTTTTCTCGATTTTCATGACAATGATGAGTGTTGCTGCATGTGATGCTGTGTTCAATCTTGGAAAACTGTGACATGTGAGTGCCCCTTTTGCATTGTTCTGATCGGATTGTGATCATTAGTCTTTTCGGCATGCAAAATTTTTATTTGCTATTTATGCTTGTATGTGCTTATGATCAGCTGAAAAAGACCGACAAAGCATTTGAAAAGTGATTTGTATATTGTCATAGAATACCGAAGAGAGGGAACTGTTATGATCATCTGAAAGAGTTTTACAATATATGAAAAGCATATCTCTTGTGACTTGCAAGTTGCAACATTATATGTTAGCCTGTCACTGATGAATGCGATTGCTGTTAGAATCATACAAGAAAGAGTGTTTGGTGCCAACAAAAGCATCTTGGGTATCTTGCAGTTATAGAAGACACTTGATTGCAGATGTAATCTTCACATCATGTGCATTATGTAATAGAATGGTTTATTTAAGGGTTTAAGATAAAACAAGGTGATTAAATAGGCATGTTATATAATATTTTCTACAAATGCCCCTGAAAGGGTAATATCTGCTTGCAGGACAAAAACAGTTGAAATCCAATGGTATTTTCATTAAGATTAGCATGTCCCCATATACCAATACATTGGATACAATGGAACCCTGAAGTGTAAATCCTTCATCTTGACCTTTGAGTTACTAAGCTATACTTGATTCTTAATCTCCCAAACTTAGTTTTTGAATTCACAATGAAATTCTACTTACGCAGATGTTAGGAAGATGCATTGGGGAACTTTCTGCCGATCCACTGCAAGCTGTAAATACTACCACGACCATGACCACAAGCATATTCCACTGGAGAAAATGTAAATATATTACAGTTTAAGGGGTGTCTATTTCTTGTTTCTCTCCAAAAGAAAAGGCTTCTTTTCTTGATTTTGTTGGTTTGGCCAACATGAAGGAAAGTTGAAATCGCCTTCACTTCCTTTCTGAATTTAATTTTCATTGGTTACTTGTTTTAAGTTGTAGGGCTCCTATTAATCTCGTTCTTTTGTTAGTAATCTTGGCATCCTGCGAAGGACACCTGTGCCAATTTGATTAATTGGGTAATGGAAATTAAGTTCTTTATTACTTTGTTTAATTTTCATTTCTGCCTCTAGAGATGCTTAAAAATCTTAGCATCCACTAGGTCATTCTTGGACACTCAGAACGAAGACACCTGTTAGGTGAATCAGATGAAGTAGGCTCCTTAAGAGACAATGCTATGGTACACACATGTAGCTGATACTGCTTTTGATTATTTCCCAATTCATTTTCAGCAACCATAGCAGCCAGGACATGTTTTGTTGAATGTACCCATTTCTTTGACCTTAGGGTGAAAGTATGCTTGTTTTGAGTTTGTAATAGACGTGATCATCAAATGACTAAAAGATGCTCTGTTTTAGTTGAAGCCAAAAAAACTGCAATGGCTTAGTAAGGGCACTATATAGCAAAACACTTGCTTTATATAAATAATTTTGACATACTTTATAGCATTATGGCAGCACCAAGCATGCTAAAATTGATTTGATTTGGATCTAGTAAAAAGTTGATGCATGAGGTTGATGAGAGGGAAATATTTCAAATATCATAATTTTCATTTACGGATTTGGTGTATCTGTTATGCTAGGCTAAATCTCTTAGTTCTTTTGTTTCATTTACTAATTTTCAGAATCCATTGAAACAACAATTGGTAAGTAATTGCACAACATTTTTTTTACAGCTTGCATATTTAGTAGTTCCTTAGGTTCTACCACTGAAGATCTTTAATACAGGAAAAATAATACTTTGCATCATATAATAATCAAGATGCAATAATCGGCCCAAATTAAGCCCTTGGACTGAAGGGGCAAGCCCAACCTACTCCAGCATAACAATACAAAAACAAAAAAGAAAAAAAATGGGGGTGGGGGGGAGGCTGGAACAGGGGATTGTGATCTCCTACTTGAGTGTCTGCTGTTGAGGGATAAGGATGTCGTAGCGAGCTTCTCGGGGTCGGTACTAATGACCGGTCACCATTGGGGGCCATTGCAACCAACGAATGGCCGACCGGATCCGCCGATAAGCCGAGCTTATCTTCTTCTATTAAAACTCTCTATAAATATCTTGATTTCCTTCCACTCGATCCACCATGAAGCTCTCTCCTCCCTCCTCCGGTGCCGGCGTGCTACCCCCGCTGAGCACCATTGCGCGAAGCCCCTTCTCTCTCTAGTTTTTCCATTCTACAGTTTCTATATTCCGAGACCAATCTTCTTTTTCCCACCAGAGTCCACTGCCAGCGACCGAGGGCTGCACCACCGCCGCTTACCGATGAGTTCCCCACTGTTGGGAATTGTATCCTAAATGTCAATCGTCAGCATGTTGATGATTGAATTTTGTAAATGAATTGACAAATTAATAAAGTGTTATTTAGCATTATTCATCATTTCATCTTCAAATGAACTCTTATATGATGAAGTCCTTGGGACTTATGTTATGATAAAAGAGGATTTATCTTTGAGTCCTTAAACTTGTTCGTGACCAAATGATATGTTGTTATTAGGACGACAGCATTATCGATATTAGGTCGTTGTGTGACATATACGTTGGTTGTCTTCTTAACCAAGGAGTGCGGAGACACTGGTATGTCACACAAGTGAAGTGTAGAAGTACATTTCACTGAACGTGATCAATTTCGAAACGCTCAACTGTTGAGAGATGTTCCGAATGGATATGGGTATAAGTTTAGCCCTCTGATTTGAGACCGCAACCTGTGACTAGCAAGCAACTCACTGTACTTTGGTACCGGACTATCTGGATTTCTAATTCAGTGACGGAAGGTCACTAGGTGCAGTCAAGTACTTGCGTAGTCAGTTGTGAGTCAATATGGAATTGACCCTTCCTGAAAATAGAAGATAATGTCTTGTGATTAATTTAGCAAAATCTTGGTCAGGGTAATCCTAGTGAGGAGTCACGGGATATCTAAAGTTAATTACATAATGGATGTACTAATTATAGGGTTGACAGTGAGATTTAAGTATCCTGGCATTAGGAGTCAAAGGGATTGAATTATACAGTTACCATAGTCCAAGATTCCAGAATATTTGCTTCGCATATATTCGGCCTATCGGACGTCGAGTACCATTGCTAGATGTTTACATCGATTAGTGTAGGAAGTCATTCCTATACTACCGGCTTAGGTTCGAACCTATGAGGTCACACGCATAAAAGATTCCTGATTGATCAAGAAGGCAGATGAATGATTAAGAATCATTCAAGGATAATTTGGTCAATTCGATTGGCAAATTATCTTATAAAATAATTAAAGTAATTATTGAAGATTTAATTAGTAATTAAATTACTAATAAACTCAATTTGATTGAATAATTATGCTAAGGATGAGGAAAATTGAATTAGATTCAACTTTGGGCTCAATCAGGGTTTTGACCTGATTGGATTGGATCAGAACCAAAAGGACTTAAGCTGATCAAATTAATTTTAAATTAATTTGTGCTTAATTTGGGATTGACCTAATTGGA
>JAOXJJ010000564.1:0-10072 GCA_025769935.1 Phoenix roebelenii
GAAATCGGGCACCACCATAGTTTCTGATTTCCAGCCTTCGGAGATTGGAATGCGGTTTGAGGCCTTCAAGTACCTCATCATCGTTCCCTGAGCTGGTGCCCCTATCAATATTCCATATCAAGGCTAATTCATCAAGGTACTGTTTATTATTCAGCTTAGCCTGACTGGCCTCTTCCTCACTTTCGATGCTCTCAAGATTTTTAATGCAAATTCTTCCACGAAGCTGTATCATGTCTTTTAATTCTTCAATCTTGTGCCCTCTCCGCTTTACAACTTCGAATACTGACAACTCTTGGAGAGACGTTAACTTCCTGATATCAGCCAACTCGCATTTTGTCTCCTCATCTGTTTTAAGCTGCCTCAATTTAACTAGGTTGGTCATGCGTGTAGGAAAATTTTCAATTGGGCAGCCAGATATATTTAACACCTGAAGATTGTAAAGGTTACATAGTGATTCAGGCAACCTTTGAATATCGGTGAGAGAGATATCAAGGTATCGAAGATGTTTTAAATTGCCAATACTTTCAGGCAACTCTTTGATCCCACAATTCCTTAATTTCAACACGCGGATCTTTGTTGACACTCTGAACAAGCAATCAAGCATAGAATCAAAGTTTACATTATAGAAATTCTCAAAGATAATGGTGCGTAGATTCTTACAATTGGCAAAGTCTATTAGCCTACTTGGCTCCAGATTCAGAGTATATATTGACAGGTGTCGAAGCCTGCTGAGGATTTCCTGCCACTTGCCATCCATTCTTAGATGTTCGTCGGCTGAGATAGATTGTACCATATCGTGTATCAAATCATGCATCACATATACATCATTACATGAATGCTGAAAGAAAGATTTGCCAAGTAAATCATCGAAGTACTCACTCCCTACCTCTTCCATCCGCACGTTTCCTTGAGGTATAATGAAGCCTTGTACTATCCAGACTTGGACTAGCTCGTCTTTTGTGTATTTGTAATCTTTAGGAAATATAGAACAATATGCAACACACTGCTTCAAATATCCAGGCAGGTATTGATAGCTCAACTGTAGGACCGGCATAATGTCATCTTCACATTGTTTCAGTTCCCATATTTCACTGTTCATGATGGTTCTCCAGTGCCTCTCATCCAAGTCTAAATTCAATAGGTCTCCTAGCGTCTTTGCGGCAAGTGGAGATCCCTTCAGCCTGTCAGCAATCTTCCTGCCAATAGCTTCCAACTCAAGATGTTCTTTGGGGTTCTGAAAACCAAATGCAAGTCTACTGAAAAATTCCCAATAGGCATCATTTGGTAAACCCTCTAAGAAGACTGCCTCCATTGTGCCCATCATCTTTGCTACCTTTTGAGATCTAGTTGTTACCAAGATCTTGCTTCCCCGCGGCCCGAACCTTAATGGAGCACACAGATGATCCCATTCGTTACGGTCATCATTCCAGATGTCATCAAGGACGAGCAGGAATCTCTTTGACATTATCTTCTCCTTAAGGATCTCTTGGAGACAATTCAAATTTTGGTGATCAGAGAGTCTCTCCCAGGTAACAGACTCGATTATCTCTTTAGTTAGCCTTTTCACATCAAAATTATCAGACACGCAAACCCAAATCTTTAAATCAAAATAATCATTTAGCTTCGGATCATTGTAAATGTGTTGAGCAAGAGTAGTTTTTCCGATCCCTCCGATACCGACCACTGGCACAATAAAAATACTATCTTTCTTTTGTCTCTTTGAACAAACACGGACAGGATCATTACCGGATTCAATTGCATCTGGCGAATTTAACAACAGTTTTATCACCTTTTCTTTTTCTTTTTCTCGCCCAAACACTTCGGGTTCAGTTAAGAATGAGCTCGTCTCTCGTCTCGCCGATCTCTGATATTTTTTTCCTTCATCATCTAAATCCAGAAGTCTGATAACTTTTTCCATATCATCAGCAATGCTATCTACCCTCCCCATAACCTCCCTCACTTTAGCCACAGCATCACCGTCACGATTGAACACATTTCTGGCAAGTGTAAGAGAAGGAAATAAGAAGGTACCTCTCTGATTTTCTTGGCTTTCAGCCTTTTGCTGCAGGACTTGGTATTCGAATTCGTCCAGTAAGTCTTCGGCATCGTAAGCGACATCTTTGAGTACTTGGAGGATTTGGGCAAGGTTGTCATCTTTGGTGCGCTTCTTCTCTGCGATGCCAAGGATGAAGCGTGTCCGTGCCAGGGTAGCCTGCAGCCTCATGAGGTCATCCTGAAGCCCCGAGTGGCGCCCGAACTGCTGGATGACATCGGAGATCACCAGGCCGGCCAAGTTGTCCAGTACGGCGGAAGCGATGTATCCTCCAACTGATCGCAGTGCCTCCATATCGATCGGTGGACAAGAGCACCTCCTACAGAAGAGAGAGAGAGAGAGATTTTCTCCAGGAAATATACTTGCTTTTCTGGGATGGCCTCAATTATTGGGAAGTTGATCGCTGGTGTGCGTGGCCTCAATTATTGGGAAGTTGATCGCTGGTGTGCTTCGCCTCAATTATTGAGAAGATCGTGGAGAGCTTCCGGTAGGTTTGACAATGGGTAGAAAGACAGGATAATCTCTATTTTAGAAAGGCAGGAGATCAGATAATGTTCAACTTTTTTCTCTCTCTTATTGTCATCCGCACATTCAGCTGGAGTAAAATACATTAAGCAAGAAAGTGACTGGTTTAATTATCGTACAGGTTGTCTATATTTAACGTTAAAAAAACCATGACAGAGTGGTGGGCATCCAGCTGAAGTGGTCAAAAATAAATATCTTACATAGATAGAGGGATCTGCCAATGAAGAGCCTCCGGTTCAATCAGTGGACTTGGCATGATTCAAGAATCAATATTAATTTAAAAAAATTATGCAAATTTTAATATTTAGAAAGATATTTATTTTTATTTTTTTTTCAAGATGCCGCTTTTGGGTGTGAGGAGCATATCTTGTTCCTCTTCCTACATTGTAACAAGGTGCCGGCATCAAAAAATAATGGCCTCATTATCCTGTTAGTCATGTTATTACCCTTTAAAGTTTGAACAATTTAACATAAAAACCCATCAAATCATTCATTCAATGAAAAAAGAAAAAAAAAAAAAAAGAAGGGAAGAGAAGAAATCTGAAAAATATGAGAGAGAACAGAAAGCAGATCGAGTTAGGTGAGGGTGCACATCAGGATCTTCATACATGCCCCCAGACTACTTGAACTGGTCCAACAAGTAGGACCATTGGGCCGTCCTGGCCTAGCTTTTTTATGTCTTGAGTCTCTTGACTAGAGGTTTGCATGATTCAGGAATATTTTAAAATCGAACCAACTTAAATCAGTTTTCTAAAACCAAAACTAAAACAAAATTGACCTTATGTGAAAACTGATTCAAACCGATTCGAAAAATTCATTTCGTTCAGTTTATCGGGTTTGTTACAACATCATCTCCGTGTTTGCTAGAACATCATCCCCTCTTCGAAAAGGAGCGGTGATGAGGATGATGGGGGAGGAAAGGAGAATATGCAATTATAGAGGAATACGTTTGCTACAGTATGATCTACCTATGCTCGAGAGTCTCTTCAACATAGAGACAGAAACCCCCACCAAGTGCCAATTCTCCTTCGGCTTATCGCCTCTAGCTCCATCATCCTCAAATGGAGAATCCTGGCTGTCAATTACATGAGGCTTCCGCCTCCACCTTCTCTGAACAAACCGAATGATAACCAAAGAGCGGGAGACTGTGGGATTGAAACACGAATCTACTCATCTTAGTGATTGATTGAAGGAAGAAAGAATTGCAAAACCCTAATTTTTGAAAGGTGGAATGGGGATTGGGGAGTAGAAAAGGTGGAATGGGGATCAAAGAAAAAGGGTGTAGGAGGGATCTTGAATTTGATGAAGCAGAGCTTGTTGACGTCCAATGAGACATTGCCAAATATATTGAGAGGAGTGCCTCCTTCGGGCATCCAGTGACAATGCGAAAGGGACCAAGCAACAAAGAGAGTGGACGAAGGGGGATCTTGAGTGGCGGATGGGTAGAGTGTAAGGAGTCTTAGGAGAGGCAAGAAAAGGACCGAAGGATTGGGGATGGCTAGGACTCTTGGTGAACTGAACAACTGAAGTAGGTGAACCACTTTACATCGCAGCCAGCAGGTGATTCACACCCCTAAGTCTTAATGATGGCTAATTCACAGACGAGCCAGCAGGGCAGTAATTGTATCGCAGCAGGACTCAACAGGATTTGTCCAATAACAAGGGACATGACGTGGTGACAGAACTCTGAGTTCAAGTTTGGCCGATTCAATGCCCTGAAAATGGAATGATCCTTGAAAAGGAGGGGTAGGTTATCGTAACCTCCAATGAATGGTGAGTGCAGAGAGGGAGATATCATTATAGTGAAGAGATCCGATGGCAGTGGTCTGATTACAAAATTTCACATCCAACTGAAATCAATGAACTACAGATCGCCCATGAAAATCAAGCACTCCCACAATTAGCAAAGAAGATTATCAGAATATGCTTATTAGTTATAAGACAATGGTCACCGACAACAGTTAGCTCACCTGGTTCGCACCCCTCTCTCAAGAGCCCACCGTAGGTCCAAGGTTCAAGTGGTGGTATATTACCTCTGTATCGGTCACCAAAAAATGTCAATGATTTTTCTTCTAAGTCATACAAGAACAAAACAAAATCTTTTAGCTCCATTGGACCAACCAAAATTAACTACATGCAGAAGATTCATTAAAGTCTGAGTATTCTTAAAGTCGATTAGCCAAGAAGATACTAACACTATGCTCAAGTAACTAAATGCTAATAGTTAGTAATTCCTAAAAATATAGTTATCAAGAGCATGATAGAATTTAGCAACAATATCAAACAATTAAGTTGAAAAAGATTACAGATCAAGTTATTAGTATGGCAAGGTGCAGCATATTCTTCCAACAATTTCAAAGCTACAGAGTTTGGACCATAAACTAACTATAAGGACGCAAAGTGGTACAATGGCAAGCATAAAGGCAAACCAATGCATGACAATAAATAGGTCTTACAAGAGTAAATGCATTTAGATGAGGACTAAGACTAAAAACCAGTTAGAATATGCCAAACAAAGACAAAATACAATGTTGCTGTGCCATGTTTGAAGAGCATTCCAGGTGATGCATTCAAATTTTGTATGAAGCTCATTTACTGATATTCCATATGCCAGCCACAAGTACTAGATATACAGAGCCAGGGATTCCACTAGTTGCACCACAGTCCAGTACAGCAAACCATTAGCATACTGCAGATTTCTAGAGACTAATCACGAGTTCGGAGCTTTGTTTCCTTCAGAAAAACAATAATGTTAAAAAAGAACTAGCAAAATAAAACTAAGATGCAAACAAACTGCAAACTAAAATAAGCCACGAGAGGATTAGGATCTGAAGAGAAGCTCAGTAAAGGCAATCATAGTCGAGAAGAAAAGCCAATGTTAAACATAAGATCTACAGTTTCTTCAGATGGAATAATTTACAACAGTAACATATGTCCTCTCCCATTCTTGTGAGAAAATGGGACCGGGATAGGGTCAGGGCTCCGAAACCTATCTATATGGAGAAAGAAGAAGAAAAAGGAAGAAAGGAAGGAAGGAAGGAGGAAAAAAGAAGGAAGAAGTGAAAAAATGAAGAAGAAACAAAGAAGAAAGGAAAGAGAAAGAAGAAGAAACAGAAAGAAAGAAGAAAAAGAAGAGATAGCAAAAAGAAAGAAGAAAAAGGAAAGAAAGAAAGGTAAGGAAAAAAAAAGGAAGGAAAGAGGAAAAAAAAAGAAAAAAAAGGGAAGGAAGGAAAGAAGGGAAGAGAGACAGGGTGAGACAGCCCGTTCCATGGAGAAACCAGAATACTCCTGGCCCACAGGATTTAAAACGTTGATCCATCAATCTAGAAATCAAACTACGCCACTGAACAGGCTTTGACTGCAAGAAAAATATTCCAGAAAGATCTCCTTACATATCATTATATGATAACCGATTCCTATTGACCTTTGACAGCCAGAATGATTTCCATCCTTTTATGTATGATCATATTCCATCTAATTCTATACAGACTTGGCTTTACATCCGATGGTGCTGTGTATGATATTCAAGGCTAACAAGCTGTTCAGCAGAACTTTCTCCACATTTTAGCATTAATTGTAAACTTTCTCAGGCACTCTACTTCTCAATAGACGGCCAAAGGTGGTCAGTGCATCATGAAATTTGCGTATCTTAAGAAAACCCCTTATCATGGCAATTTCACTTTCTGTAAAATCAGCCCTCTCCATTACCAATTCAACTACCCTATTAAGCGTATCCTCCATGGCTAAGGATAAGAGACCTTCAGCTAAAATTGAAAAAGAGGAAAATGCAGGCAAGAATCCCTTCTCTGTCATTTCCACCAGGAAATCAACAGCTTCTCCGATTGGTCCTCCCCCAAGACACAGACCACGGAAAACAAATTTATGTGTGACAGCATCTGGAGGCTCTCCCTTCTCTACCATCTCCCTGAAGAGCCTTATAGCTTCTCTAGTCTTCCTCTGCTTAAAGAGTGATTGTATCACAGGATTATAAGCTTTTGGAGTTGGGACCATCCCCTTCATCTGTATGGTTCTAAGGAGCTTACAAGCGACTTGTGTCCTACCTGCCTTGCACAGGCCACCAATGAGAGTCCCATACGTAACAATATCAGGTTCACAGCCATTTGAAGTCATAGTTTGAACTATATCCGCAGCTTTCTTTATGTTTCCTTGCTTGCAATAATGTGTGAGCAAGGAATTATATGTGAGCTTGTCAGGTTTCAATCCCTCCATTATCATCTGATCCATAAGTTCAGTGGCTTCGTCAACCCTATTACTCTTACACAAGCCATCTATAAGAGTATTATAAGTCACCAAATTCCTTGAGACTCCTTGCATATCCATCTGGTCAAATATCTCTTCTGCTTCTTCAATTCGCATGTTCTTGCACAGCCCATCTATTAGAGTATTATATGTCACAACACTTCGGGCACAGCCATTCAGTTCCATTTCTTTCAGCAAGCCCAGAGCTTTCCCTAGCTCCCCATGGAGACAAAGGTGGTCAATCAATATGTTGTAAGTAAATTCATCAGGCGAGCAACCACTGTTTTTCATCTCCTCAAACATTCGCAAAGCTATCTCATAATCCCCAGCCTTGCAGAGACCACTGATCAAGGAATTGAAAGTATATACATCTGGTAGAAGACCTTTGAGAGTGAGGCCACGGGCAAGTTCTATAGCATCATCAAGTCGGTTCTCTGTACACATAGTACTAATAAGAGTATTATAGGTTACCATATTTGGTAAGCAACCCCTCTCGGCCATCTGATTCAGGACACATGTAGCTTCTTCAATCTCTCCTAATTTACACAACCCAGAAATCAGAGTATTGTAAGTCACAACATCAGGATCATAACCTTCCTGAAGCATCACATCTAATATCTCAAGTGCATGCTTGATATGCCCAGCTCGGCACAGCCCACTAACCAGAGTGTTGAAAGTGAACTTATCAGGGCTGAATCCCTTTACAGACTCTTCTTGTATCAAGCCAAGAGCTTCTTCTACTTTTCCTTGTTTGCAGTATCCATGTATCAGAACATTAACCGTTACATTGGTCCGAATGCAACCCATCTCCGACATTCTTGCCTTTATTCTTAATGCACCCTCCATATTCCCTTCTTCAATGAAGCCCTGCATCAGGGTAGTGAATGTTATCTCATCAGGCACCAAATCATAGCTTGACATCTCCTCCATCATCGAAATTGCGGGTCTAATTTGATGCGTTTTACACAAAGCCTTAATCAAGATATTGAAAGTAGATACATCTGGTTGGATTCCTCTACTAGTCATTGTAGAATACACCAATTCAATCAATTTAATCTTGCTTTCTTCCACAAGGATATTTAGCACAAAATTGCAAATATATGTATTGGGTTTGACTCCAAATTCTTCCATCAGATTGAGAACCACATTAACAGCCTCATCGAACAGCTGGAATCTAGAATAACTTTCAATGAAGATCTGGAAAATACCTGCATCAATCTTACAGCCGGAGAGCCCCATCTCTTGTAAAAGGACCTTCATCTGATCAAAAGATCCGGCCTTTCCGAGCTGCTGAAGGATCTCCTTGTAAATAGAGGAAGTGAGTGTGAAATTCTCTTTCTTTGACACCCAATTAAGTAAGCGGAGAGAGGACTCCGCATCCTTCTGGTGGCGGAGGACGCCAAGAAGATCATCTGGGGTAAAATCAGGAGGGATTTGGTGGATAGGACTGGCGTCAGAAGCAGTCGATACTGCAAGCTCTTGGCGACCTTGGACGGATGCAAATGGGACAAACTTCGGCAGCTTTCGGTCTAGGGTATGAGGGGGGCAGCTTAACTTCTGAAGAAGAACAGAGGGATGAGGCATCAGAGCTGACAAAAAAGGCGCCATTGGGGAAATATCTCAAACATGTAGCGCTCGAATAGGGAACAGATATCTGCAAGAAGTGGGTTCTTCAGTTGAAGCGCTCAAACAGCTGGGGATTATCTAAAAAATAATAGAAAGGGAGATGGAGGTGCAAAGAACCAGCTGCTTAAAGAGAAAAATCAAAATGGTAGTGAGAATATACGAGGCGGATGGCACTTGGAAATCGTGAGCTTGGAAAGTTTAGAAATAGAAATCAGCTGGAGAGGATTTCTTTCCAAGAGAAAGGAGTGCAGGACTAGAAGTGGAGAAAAATTGGGATAAAACAAGGGAAATTGGAGAAGGAATTGTTTTGGAAACAAAGATGTTTACAGGGGGAGTGAAAATGGATAAGAGGTCCAGTCGCTATCCCAATTTGAGAATTGAGGGAAGGGATGACCATAACGGGAGATATTATACCCCGCACTGCATGCACGTGCCGTGCGCCCTCCTGTTCCTTTGGCTGCCATGTTCCAAAGAAAAGCACTTGCATGCACATAATCACAATCATCCATTTCTCTAGCAGTGCATTCAGATGAGCGCTTGGTGAATAGAAACTATAAAAACAAACGGCTATCAATAGCTATGTGCGATGCCACATGGTGCACAAAGTACATACATCTATCTTGATGATTGGCCTATAATATACTTTGATGATTGGTGGTGTACACGGCCATGTCGGTGCATGCAGTATAGGATATAATTTTTGCCTGCCTATGTATGAGTCAGATTGGACTCAACCAGACTTGGTACATCGAGCTTGAGTCCAAATGGTCATGGGCCAAGCTTGGGGCTCCAATTTGTGGTGGCCTTGTAAGAGAAGGATTGGACCTGGTTTCCCAGTGGTCAGGGGCCATACCTTCAGGATCCAGTCTTCCTTCCAGCTACAAATTTCCAAATCTAGACCAACTAGAACCCTTTCTATGATGTAAGAAGAATCCTAATGCAATCCAGATCCTTCGTTGTGTCAATATTTTAATATCAGAAAATATATATTTGCTATCCATTTAGGCTAGTTTGATGAGGAAGAAAATTATATTCGAAGGAAACTAACCAAGCTCGAAATGGTTTTTGGGAGGCCCAGAAAATCTTCTTTCTTTTCCAAGCGATTCATCTTCTTTCTTTTCTTCTTCTCTCTCTTTTTTTTTCTTTCTTAATGAAGATGCCATAGCAAATGCATCAAATCCTGACCTTTAACTTGTGCCTTCTCTTCATGCTGGTGTTAGGTACTGCATCTTGTAACAAGTTTTTCATATTGGAGATGCCAAAGGATCGTCAGCACCAAAAGCCACACCCAACCTGCCTCACAGGAGATCCTCATCACCTTACTGGAGACCCACTAATGGAGTTTCTGTTGAAATTTGAATGAATTTTGAAAAATTTTAAAGAGGTGTAAATAAAAAAGATTTGTAACCCCCAAATTTTTAAAAGAGTTGTTGTAACCTTTAAATATTTCAAATTTCATTTGCAAGTTTCAAAACTTCCCATTATCTCTCATTATGGCCTTAATGAGGCCATAAGTATTCAACCATTATGGTTGGATTACATAAGGCCTATAAAGGAGCCATTCCTTGCATCTAACAAAATATAACACAAGAGTCTTCTTCTTGCTCT
>JAOXJJ010000564.1:14935-49363 GCA_025769935.1 Phoenix roebelenii
TGTCTACCTTTGAAAGGCCTTCGCTGTTGGAGCTCACTTTGTTCCCTCAGTCAACAAAAAGAGAGTTTCGCTTGTCGCTCTTTGCAATTAAAGATTGGATATCACAGAAATATTGCTTTTTTTTTTCCTAATAAATTTTGTTGACAAGAATCAGTTCCTCCTTGAGTTAGAAGAAAGTTTTCTCCTTTTATCTTTCTTCTTCTTTGGGAGGGGGCATGTGGTTGAGAAAATAAATTATAAGCATAGCACCTACAGTATCATGTCTATATTACACAAAATGTATGTCTTGTATATTATTGTTGCATATCTCTTCGATCCTTGATGTGGATAGGTAGCTTTGTTTATAACACTGTATATGAATTGTATGTATACAATATGAATCAAGGTTCACCGTCTCGATACCGGACCCTGTACCGGTGCCACATTAGCACAGTGTCAGTACGGTACAGTATGAAATTTTTTTGGTGTACCGAGTGTCGGTACGCCACCCATACTGGGAACCGGTACCGTACGGCCCGTACCGCCCAGTTCAAGCCGGTACGGCATACCATGATTTGAATACACATGCATCCTAGAGTGTTATATGCTCATTTGGATGCAGGTTCTGCAGGTGTATATAATGATTTCTTTCTCTAAGGAGATAGTAGCACTCATTCTAGCACTTGTACTCATATTTGATAAAATGTGTTGAAAACAAAATGACCTAAACTACTGTAAATTCATAAACAATCATTTCATGGATTCAACTTATTTGATGGAGATTGTGTTGCCCCCTATAAATTATTACTCCTGTATAAACAGTAGAGAAGAGAAATTGCAGTAGAATATATCTTTAATATTTGCAATAATTGGTTGCCACCAATTCATATCAAGCTTTTTTTCTTGTTTTACCAATTCATATCAAAACATGTGGTTTAGCAGCTTTCAATCGAAAAATTGACTGTTTGTATATGTTTTATCAATAAAAAGAACATAAGTAGTCAAGGATACTGACCAGAATATTGTCATAAGTTGGTTCCTTGGAGATCCACGAAACTCAGGATTTGTGCGATGCTCAAGAATCCAAACAACTGCTCCAACGAAAAGAAAGAAAACCCCTGTGACACACCACATCGGTACAGTGAATGGTTTTAGGAAAGCCCAAGCACTTGAGTTAATCTCTTTGACAGGTGCAACGATTACGAGGCCTGATTCAATGTATGGCTGTGTAAAGTCTACAATCCTTGTTCTGTTTGTCACAATAGAAATGTCCCCTACAGCTGCATCAAAGTACTAAAGAAGAAAGCTTGTAGGTTAAGACGCTTATAGAACATAAAACATACAAATTCAAGTAAAATAGATCCATAAACTATGTACAGTTAAATCTAAAATGCAATTCTGTTACTGAAGCAATACGCACATTATCAGCAACCTTCTCCACAAGGTCGTTGTAGCTCGGATTCTTATAACCATCTCCAAATAGAATGAATGAGAATGGAACTGGATAAGGCAACAAACTAACTGCAGCTTTAAACACATCAATACAGTACCCCTTTACATTATCAGGACCACTATCTTTCGATAAAAATTCTTTAAAACTTGTTCTGTATGGGACTCCTATCCTCAGAGGCTTCCCATTGTCTGGAAACACCCAACCACGAGGCTTTGTTGTGGTTTCACCAGGCCAAATGACACTATAAAGCTGTTGGCTAGTGTTGGAAGCATTTTGTGGCTTTCCATACAAAGTTTCAGGAGCAATGACTGAGAGACCAGAATAATTAGACCAGTACCCTATCCTCCGGACACCTGTCCCTCCAATGTTAAGGATATCATAGGTTGGACGTATTCGGTTCCTATCTGAACTAAACTGAACTTCACCAGTCAGGCCTGTAAAATTTGTAAGCAGCAATTTCTCAAGTAACTTATCACCTCCATCAAAGTATCGGAGTGCAGTTAAATGCAGTGTACTTCCATTTGCGTCATGCAACCGAGGATCATTAGAGAAAGAAATTGTCTGTCCTTCATTCAGGAACTGGTCAATGGCATGGGCGGCCAACAATACCGAATCATATGCAAACAACCCATATGTGTTTAAGCTTGAGGTAGCATTCCCTTTCTGAAGCATATTATTCCATCTGGACATAAATGCTCGTTTGAGATTAGAATCTGGGGTATGATGGCGGAGAACAATGACCCCTTGTATGAAGACCATTATGTCAGGATAGGAAGGTTTCGATGAATCCAAAACAGAAGCAAGCCAATCTGTTGCTATCCACACATAACCATTAGCCATCATCCCAAGATCTTTTGCAATAGAAAAAACAGCAGGCCCCGAGTCGGGGTTCACATGAACAACAAAAACGCGAGATTCCATCAGGTTCACTTGTACCAACAACTGACTAATTACACTTCTATCAGCATTAGGAGGGAAGGCAGCTTTGTATGCGATCTTAGAGCGTTTCATTGCGAGGGCATCACCTAAAGCAGTGATCCCACCTCTCCCATAATCATCATCTACAAAGATGGCAACGACCTCTCTCCATCCATAATATCCAATCACGTCAGCTATTGCACTCATTTGGAAATAGTCGTTCTGAATTGTGCGTAGGAAAAATGGATATTGCTGAGAAGCGAGAGTGGGGTCAGTCGCTGCAAATGAAAGAAGAGGAACATGGAGTTCATTAACAACATGAGAGATGACATGGGCAATTCCAGAGGATTGTGGACCTATTACAGCGACCACATCATTCTCCATCAGCTGCAAGGCTGCACAAACCACGAGCTTTCCTCATCAAAGATATCCAAGACTTTGGTCATCACAAATTGTCATAAAAGTAGAAGGCAGTCCAATAATATTAGATCACCCTATGTTTGCACAAAATTACAGGCCGTAACTAGTTAATCATTGTATTTGTAAAGATATGCGCATGTCCCTATTCATCGTAACGAAAGAGAGAAGTAGGAACTAAAAAAAAAAACACTACATACCATAATATACTTCATCAAACTGAACAAGAAATAAACAAAGAAATTGTAAATTACAACAGAGTAACATTATAATAATTGGACATGAAAAAAGCAAGAGTTCATGATGACCACACTTCCCTTATTAAATATGCATCTACACCATAGCTTAAAGATTTAAAGTTCGACATCCTCAAGAAACAACACTGCACAGATGGAGACTCAATTAAAAATATTCAATGCAATAACACATAACTAAATTTAGAATCCCAGGAAAGGCTAAAAAGAATGCAGATACCAGGAGACTCATGAAATCCTATGGTCATAACTTGAATAACTGCCATAAAGCACTCTAAACAAAATATTTAAATTTCCAAAAAAGGTCACTACCGAGAAGTTCCTAATAGCAAAACAATGGTAACCGTTAAAACTATATCACCAAATAATTATATCATCATACCTTCCATAATTCCAAGAAACCCACTGCAATTCGTGTCCTGTGCAATCACGTTCAACCTCGTCCCAGCCAGAAGGTTCGGGTTGCTATTCACATCCTGGACCGCGAGCTGAATCGCCAGCTTCGCCGCCCTCCCAATAATAGAATTGAAGGTGAGAAGAGCCCCTATGTTGACCACACTCGGCTTCGAGGGCACGCCGGTGCCGTTCCGGCCGGCGGCCGCAGCCCCAATCAGAAGAACGGAGAGACACAAAGCCAGAAGGGAAACTGAGCCCATCTTTGAGAAAAGAACAGACCCAAGTTTCCCACCAGTATTCCGGAAAAGGGGAGAGTGGTGGTTTTTTTTGCTATTCATGGATAAATTGACATGGTTTGCAGACTTATGGAACAACCAAAATTTCAGACCACCATGGGGCAAAGAAGAGGGATAACAAGACTTCCCAGATTCCACTCTACTAAGACAACCCACTACCTGCTGTATAAATTAAAAAGACTGGAATAAGTTTGGATGTGATTAGAATAGGACGGTACTAGATTTGGAGACGAAATACTTGGAAATCTAGAGCTGGTTAGAATAAACAAACGCATAGATAGAACAAAGATACCAGATTGACATGGTTTGTAGACTTATGGAACAACCAAGATTTCAGCCCACCATGGGGCAAAGAAGAGGGATAGCAAGACTTCCCAGATTCCACTCTACTGAGACAACCCACCACCTGCTGTATAAATTAAGAAGACTGGAATAAGTTTGGATGTGATTAGAATAGGATGGTACTGGATTTGGGGACAAAATACTTGGAAATCTAGAGCTAGTTGGAATAAACAAACGCATGGATAGAACCAGAGACACCAGGAGAACCCAGAGGCAATATATTGACTATGGTTAGTTAAAAGGAGTGGCCATGGGATGGGAGACTTATAAAGACATGGCAGGAGCTTTGAGTGCGTGCGTGGGGAGGAACAGTTCCCACCGTGTGCTGATGAAAGGAATGACTTGTCTCGCTACCCATTGATGTTGAGGTCCATGGCCGTCAAAGAATCTCTTCTTTTCCTATAGGTTTCGGAAAAAGGCATATGATTGTTCCATGCAAAATCCTCATTTACCTTCCAATGTCTCATGTTTTATTCTGGAATATATACGCATTGATAGCCTGTAAAAAGCTTGGGACATTAACTTTTGTCCCTGATAAATGTAAGGCTTCAAATTGATTACCCAATCTACCTTGCTATGGATTTTTGTAGCCTATTCTTTTTAGTTATTATGGTGCAAGCATGGCTAAGCAAATCAATCTAAAACAATAATTTCAGCAATAACTTTAGTAGTTATGACATTGTTATCTAAAACCATAATCCATAGTGTCCAAATTTCGGCAACTGGTTTATCGCAAAACTGCAATTTTTTTTTACATAATTCTGAGTTTTTGACATGATAAGTGCTATAAATTGGAATATGTTGTACGTTGCAACTCTGACATCATATCTTAGTGTAGGAACTCGTTGCAGGCGACCATAGTAATTATTGGTACACCAAATTACTTGTTCCAGCATAGGGTAAAAACTACATCAGAAATTTGGCATTTTAACATACTTGGAGTAAGCTGGAAATTATAGTAATTATTATTTATTTGGTATTGATATCATTAATACAAGGCTATATGTATGGTTCGCCGTGTCGATGCCGGACTCCATATTAGTATTATACTAGTATAGTATCGGTACAGTACGGTAGAAAGTATTTTCAGTATACCAAGTATCAGTAGACCTTCAATACTGTATATTGGTACTAAATCAATACAAATATGGTACGATTCATACGGTCCGATTTGATGGGTACGGTGAACTGTAGCTATATGACTTTCATATTAACTGTATGGAAGCGTGCAACGTGACTTGTACTCCTGCATGATGGTTCTACATTGGGGGGGGGGGAATGTTATTATTTCTTTTTCACCTTCCTTCTAATTTTTTGGTTGAAGACTTGAAGTCTTTTTAACCTTTCTCGGCTTTGGCCCACCAAAGTTGGCTGCAGTGATGCAGACACCTTTGATATGGGTCCCAATTATTCTTATTTACCACGTTTTCCGTGTGGTTGACGTGGTTCTATTGATTGCCAATGCGATGACCTACCTGAGTTCAACCCTGGCCTGAATAGGCCAACGCCGAGGGAGGACCGCAACTTGGGCTGAACTGGAGGATGGGATATTGAATTATTGATCACCCAAAAGAATAAACAAAGGATGGGTATTGGGTATTGCGTACTGGACTCGCATGCTTTGCCTCAAAGAAGCTGGTAAAAAAGGGCATTTATCACTGATGTCCAATATCCAGAGACTTCATCAATTCAAGTAGTTTACATCCCCACTATTTTTTTTAATAAATCCCTAACTTTTTTTTGACAAAGACCAGTCGTCCCTTGACACCCATGGAGACAATGGTAGGCCAAAAGTGTTCTAGTTTTAATTAAAAAAAATAAATTTAAAAAATTAATTTTTTTTTCTAGATTTTAGTTGGTTTAAATATTTTCTTTTGTCGAATATTTTTTTTCTCGAAAAGTTACAATTTTTCGAAAGAAAACGTTGATTTTCAAAAAGATAAATTAACTTTTTTGAAATAATCTAAAAATATCATATTTTTCTTTGTTCTAAGATTATTTTTGAGATAGAAGCTATGCTTCCATTACGTACCTTTTTTTCATTATTTTATTTTTATTTTTTTTCTTTTCGGACGATTGAAAAGATCTTTCTGGCTCCTAGCAATCGTGTTCATTAGAGGTTGATTGGGCTGAGCCTGAAAAGAGGCCACGTATAACTAAACTAGTTTTGGCCTTCCAAGCAAAAAGATATTTGCGCACATAACCCATTTGTTAATATGGAAAAATTAGTATGGTTTGTCTAAACAGCGTTAGGTACAAAGATATTTTTGGTGCATAAGAAGGATATTTGTAAACCTCTGAGGGCACAACTTACATTCAATTGTCTATCTATAAAAAGATAAGGATAAATTCCTTCGTCTCCAAAATCTTGGCCACGATGACGAAGATCTCTTATAAATTATTTGGACCCGCAACGTGACCCACCATTGCCAGGGAAAGATACGGTCTGGGATTGGCCACGTTGCTATCCTTGCTCTGCATTTCTTCACAAATTTGTTGGGCTTCATTCCGGATTGCTATCGTCTTAGCGCAGTTAATACGGGATTCAAAGTCTCCACTCGAAAGACTTAATCATTTGAAAACACCAATGAGATTTATTTTTTTTTCGCCTTTCTACCGGCCTTGCTTTTCTTCCTCCTCTAAGTCGTTAGAAACATTGCTATCCCCCATTCCATTACTTTATTCTTTTGAAAAGAAATTTAACAAACATGAACAGTGAAAGGCACTTGATTGTTCAACTAAAAAATGAATCTGATTCTTTATGCTTGATAGACTTTTGGAACAAGATTTTAAAAAATTACAGAATATGATTCGTTTTGACACGGTCAATTTGTTTATGAATTATGTTAGAAGCATGGGTATCAACTAATTCAGTTAATAAACTTATTTAGAGTTGTTATCAATGAATCGAGTTCTTGCTCTACTTACATTTAAATTTAGAATCTCAGCGAATTCGGTAGTAATTAGGAACCCCTCCTATTATTTTGATAACAAAAAAGGTATTGAAAGTATAATATTAGTAAAACAGTCTATTAATGCACTATACTTGCCTTGTAAAGGAAATTGAAAGCCCTTTGCTTGCTTAACTTGCGCCTTGGGCTTATAGGTTTAGGTACAGTTTGATTGCTCCAAAACAATGATCTACTGTTATAAATTTCGGATCTTTTGGAGACAGCAAATCAATCAACAAATGAACTTTATATATAATTATAACAGAAAGAAAAGGATGATGCTACTTACGTTGACTATATTTAGTAAATCCTCACAAAGTTTGGCTTTCCTGCTCCACGCTCTAATCACCAGAGCCATAAACTAAACTACTTGGTGGAGACATGATTGACGGACACTACCGCCAAGATGTCACTGCAACTTGATGAAGATGTGTATAAATTATCTATATAAATCTAATATATTGTTGAAAGAGTGGGTAGGATGAATTAAAGGCCATGACATAGACCTCAACTGAATCAAATCTAGATTGGAATGAATTCAATTTGATAAACCCGAACCATACGTTGGGTTGACACATGGTCAACAGGACTCGTCTGGTGGGTCGGAGAATGATTTCGAGGGCTACAATTTGAAAAACATCATATGGCGACCCACAAAATTTCGTCGATTCTGCCAAAACCCACCGAAGACTTCAGGTCATAAGTCTTATTATATCCTTAAAGCTTCAAACAAAAGAAAAAGAAAATACCCCTTATTACATCTTCTATAATCTGGAAGAAAATCGGATGATAATATGAGTGCCAAGTATAATTAGCCCTATTTTTCTTGTATAATATTTGCAACCTTATATTCATAGTCGACTTATGAAATGAGACAAAGAAAATAGCTTCGGTCGGATGCAAAACTTGGTCGATTTCTTTATGCAGCAAAAACATGTCTCCATGGATGGGGCTTGCTATTTTGGGGTATTGAAACTATATTTATAGGCCCGTTTATTCATGGAAAGAATTCTTTTTTACTGAAATATTTTTTTTTATAAAATTGATATGTGAATATATGATGTTTGAAAAAGTAATTTTTATATATTTGGTTGATTATAAAAACATGACACATTTCAAATTAGTTTATATTTGGTTGAGTATCTACTTTCTTAGGAAAGTTATGTAAAATATCTTTTATGCCCTTAAAAAAGAAAAAAACTGTATTTCATTCTATCCAAAAGCTTAAGGATATTTTTGAGAAAAAAAATATACTAATTCCTAATGGTAGGAATTAGATTTTTTTCATATTCC
Source organism: Phoenix roebelenii (assembly GCA_025769935.1). Lineage (NCBI taxonomy): Eukaryota > Viridiplantae > Streptophyta > Magnoliopsida > Arecales > Arecaceae > Phoenix > Phoenix roebelenii. The sequence goes on from JAOXJJ010000564.1 coordinate 23,235, forward strand.
ATGTATGTTTTTCTTTTTATTTCGGTAGGAAAGTTACGCTGTATCTCTCTTCCTTGAAAACTTCAACTAAATATAAGATATTTTTTTATTGACTATACTTTCTTCCTTCTCCTTTCTAAGAATTCCTAAGTCAACCTGCCACTTTCTTTCCTCGAGAAAAAAAGATCCACTTTGAAATAATAACTTGGGCAATAGCCAGCCACCTTGTTAGGGCTACAAGTGGGTCAGCGTTGGTTCAGTGGACTTTCGACCTTAGCTTTACCTGGTTGACGCTCTGGTCTCCTCCACCTATTACAAGAAGCATGGGTTGGGTTGGGTTGGGTTCTGAGCAAACCTTCGAGACAACTTCTTACAAAATCCCAACCAGTAAGAGATAAAATTAAAGAGATTCGTGTGACTTGCTCGTGTAAGATTAGTTCATAACTCCCATAAATTAAGTGAATAACAAATTGCAGCAATCTGTTTTGTTGGAGCATGATTGACACTAAAATCTAACATAAGCTGAACCAGCTTATGTGTTCTTTTCATAATTTCATAGCTCCTCCAACCTGGAAAAGTTTATGACGCCAGCTTGAAAGGGGTAGCTTTGTAATCACTTAGCTCTTAGTTTGAAATCTAATCGTTCTATAGGACATATATTTCAGGGGCGGATTAATCTATTTTGCAATGGGTGTGGGGTATGACCAATGCATGGTTATCTTTGAAATTCGTGTTACCAGCAAATGATGCAAATCCATGAAGATCCTTAACTATCATTTATGCGAGTCATAAAGCTGCAGTGCTTGTCACCCTGTTTATTTGGAGATATTATAGTTTCACTTTTTCTAGTTTGATCGATTCTCACTTGCATCCCCTCTTCTTTAAACATTTTTAATTGAGTTCCTTGAGTTACCAAATGGTTCCAATGTGGTCCTATGGCCCACGAACGATCCAATGTGGTCCTAGTTAGCGCACTGTCATAAACTACAAAAATTTCTCCACGCTATCAACTGTCTTCAACAATGATCAGAAAAAGGTAGAATCTCCGACCTGACTGGCCGCACAAAAAAGATGAAGTTCATTGTCTCGCTGGTGATCAAACTCACCATCCATCTAGGCCTTGCTCCCTCGCCTTTTGTTAAATTCGTCAATCATTAGCTCCCCTACCTCCCCACCCCCAACCCCTGCACCTAGCTATCTCCTCGACTTCATCGACAAATGCACCATCGAGCTAGTCTCTAGGTATGCCCCCCTGGCCTTGGCCTCGCCCCTCTCGACCTCAATGTCATCCTCACCGATATCCCCCAGCCATCCCCCAAGCTCGCCCTATCGGAACAACTCCTAGACTTGTATTGGTACTATTTACTTTGGTAGTTGGATTAATAGAATTTTTTTTCGATCAAGAAGTAATGGATTTTGATATATTATCAAAATAGTTAACCCCATCCCAAAATTTTTTACATTCAAATTCGAATTATTCTACGAATTGGTATGAATTTTTTATAAATTCGATTTTTTCAGTAAGTATAGCCATTTTCGGATTATTCATAGCATATATTTTATATAGGTTTGTTTATTCATTTTTCCAGAATTTAGGTTTAACCCTTAAGCCCCTCTTCGATCACGTCGTTGCTGCAGCGATTGTCTACATGGTGAACTCTACTGTCATCTCATCGTTGCTATAGCTGCCCTAGGTTTTTCTGTAATTATTTCTTTTTTTTTGTTTATTTTGGTTGATTCTATATCCATATATTAATTGTGTTTATGAAAAGAAAATTGAATTTTATATTGCTTAATTTTGGTTGTTAATTTTTCTATCTTTTTATGTCTTAAAAATTATTCACCTGCACAAAATTTCCAATGTGTCACAGAAATTCTTTTCTACTGTATGATAAAAATTGTTCTCTTACGCCGAAACAATGTAAAGATGCACATACTTACCATACACTGGTACAAAAATAAACCAATTATGCATCACTTTCTATTCCCTTGAGCACAAGTAATATGAAGTTGCACATACTTATTAACTACCATATTTTGCATATAATTACTATTTTATGACTATTGTTTGTGCAAACATGCACACACTTTTTGACCAATTACACAATTATAAAACCTTGCACACATTCTTTGTTTATTTGCACATACTTAAGATGATGCCACAAGTGAAAAATGATTCATTTTTTGTTATATTCATGTTTGAATGTTAAATATTTCATATTTGATAATTGACTAACATATCCAATTATATAATATCTGAATTTGTGTATCTTTTGTTCTTATGTATGACATTTTATACAAATCCAAAATTATTTCTGCAAGTCTATTCTTATGGTTTTTATGCAAATGTTATTTGTGATGCAGATATAGACTTGGTCAAGAATGGTAGGGTCAAGCAATAGCTCAACCAAGTCAAGGAATGGAAAGGAAGTTTAGGGTTCAAAGAGAGGTCAATGGGAGGTTTTACTTCAAGCACTTTGTAGCGGTAGCAACCACTCTAATTGAGCTGATAACCCTTAAACAAAGGCATAGCGTGGCCACCGTGCCCCTTCGTAGTCTCTTTATATTTCTATACATCAAGCAAAGTAGGCCCTATCTTGATCTTCTGTTGTCCTTTTAGGGTGACGAGGAGGAGGGATTTGGTTTGACAAATAATTGGTGCCCTTCATGAGGCCTAATATTGCCCTCATATTGGATCACGGGCCACTTGTGATGAGGTCGAGTTGCAGAAGGAAGGTTGAGTTCAACCCTCAACGCCTAATATTTTAATGATGACCATGCTAAGGAAACCAAGGATGGGGTAAACCATAAACTAAGAAATAAGAAATAAGTTATGGGTGTTTTATTTTTGTGACTGTTTGCCCTCTCCTGGTTCCGTCCGGATGTGCCAAGAAACTTGCTGGCGGATGGAAAGCAAAACAAATTAAATAGTAGGATAGATAGGTACGTAAGCATACCATCATCATTAAAGCAGCCGAAAAGTTGGTGGTCAAAAGAAGGATATGAGAGTAGCATAAGTGCAGCTATCTTGACCTTTGAAACTTCCGCCATTATCATGCCACTGTTCAAAGAAATGGATTTGTATAAGGATAGGATGTAGACGACTCCTAAAGTAGAAAGCGGCCAGTAATGTAAGGTAAGATAAGATAAATTGCATTGATATATTAGATTGTCGAAGGATGATTGTAAAGTACAATTGTACTTATTTATATTATAATATAATAACTGTCCACTCTGATAGTTATTATCCATATCTAGCCTCTACGCTTGGCGGTTCTAATAACTGATGCCAATCGTCCTCCCACAATGCATGCTCATTAACCATAATTGCTCGACAATGACTATTAGACCAATAATCATATCTTATCGACTATAGCTTATCTCAACATAGCTTATACTGGTCGTCTATTTTTACTTCGATCTATAACACGATCTCCTATACTAGAGAATACTTTTGAGATTGATTTAGCCATCTTGGTCTACTCCTACGGACCATCGGACTTTATACATCTTATATTGTGATTGATCACGACTAACTCTTGATTTATTAGGCTGCTCATCATCATCACGGTTGAATTCTTTCTTGAGTTTGCATGTTTGCAGGTAGGATTCATCATACCCGAACCCTATCTAGCTCAATAAAAGTCATGCGATTTCCATCTGCCTTTACTTCATCTAATCTTGTCCATGTGATGTTTACTCATAGCCTCTAGCTAAGTTATTAGGATAGAGTGTAAATAATAAATCCCCTTCATCTTGTTGGCAGATGATCGAGAAGTACATGAAATGTCTGTTGTCTCTCATCGGTTCCTGTGGAGTAGAGATCTGTAGTTACAGTCCCAATTTGCTACTCAAAAATAGGTAGAAGCATGCATCTCAACTTCCAATCCTCTTCGATGGGATGGTTTCCTCCAAAGCGACGTCCAATGCTCTCCAACAAGGGTGAGAGAGATTAAAAAATAGTATGAAAGACCTGTAGAAAAGAATTCATCATACTAGGACAATATTATTTGTATCAACCTTTTAGCCGAAACTTTAATGAAATTCCTTCTCATTAAACAATATATAATATTATTTATGCATTCCACTTTTAGACCCAATTTATCAGTTCTTCAATCTTCCAAACGGCTTTTTTTGGTGGCATTGAGACCTGTACTCTCTAATTCATCTCTAGTTGGACTTGATCTAGATGCTTCATCTTATCTATCTATTGCGAGGACCCGGTCTCATCCCGAGGACTATTGAGCTCACCTGCAGTGATCTCCTCAATCTAGTTAAAATTGAGGTCCTCAATTTTACTGTTGAATCTCCTTCGTCGTTTGAGCTCTCTATGCTTCAGGATTATGTGGATGCCTTGACCTTGTCCGCCCTCTCTTGTAAAGATCCTCTGAGCTCTAGTGGGTATTTGCCATTTGAAGCTGCTATGCTTAGGTCCCAACCCTTGGAAGGGGTAGCTTTAACCCACCCCACGAAGTTCGCAGGGGCTAATCATCACTCGTCTCCAATAGCTTTGGGTGGTCGGTCTCCTACTTTAGACCTAAGTAGCCTGTCTTGCTCTTCACGAGTTCCAGAATTGGTTCTAAATCGAGTCATCTCATAGCCCAATCTAACTCGCTAAGTTGGCTGGGCTTTGGAGGATGTCATGCCCCTTAACTCCTCTTTTTTTTTGTTCTGTTTTGTTTTTTTTTTTGTAAAAATGGCATATTATATAGCTCCTATGTGAGTACAGCCAACCAAGTCAAGATGAGATAGAAAATGATATAAGACAGAAGGGATAGCATCTGCCCTAGTCCAGAAAAAATCTTCGGAATACCGAGCGACGAAGGAGGCAACCCAATCTGTAGCTCGGTTTGCCCTATTACTATCCCTGATGGCATGTCACTATCCTCGATGGCAATGCCTCTTGTAGTCACGGAAAGTGGATGAGACTTTCAAATTTCAAAATGATCTCCTCTCTCTTCACATGAACCTAATCTCCTCCCCGCTTTTTGCCCATTGCCCCAACAATGTGCTCACGGGAAGTGGATGAGACTTTCAAATTTCCAAATGATCTCCTCTCTCTCCACATGGACCTAATCTCCTCCCCTCTTTTTTGCCCATTGCCCCAACAAATGTGCTCATCGGTCAGATCAAACCGATCATGCAGACCCTCAGATCGATGCAGTTCTTTGTAGAGCAGAGCCTATGATGTTGCTTGAGGATTCTTTGGTGACTTCGGCAGAGACAGTGCTGCATTCATTGGGACGCGTGGCATCCTCTCCTCTTGAGATCCAATGCTAGGGAATGGAACCAAGGGAAAAGAGGAACGGAGGAAGAACGAAGGAAAGGAGCTAGGGAAGAATGGAGGAAAAGAGAGAGAGATTTATCAATGGGAGGTGTTGGGAAAAAATAGATCGCTCCGAAACACGTGAGCGCATTGCCAGCACGTGACTGAAGGCGCCCGACCTTAAGGTGCCCGACCTCAGGGCTCCCGATCTGGCGCCCGACCTCAGGGTGCTCGACCCCAAGGTGCCCGACCTCAAGGCTCCCGATTTGGCGCCCGATCTTAGGGTGTTCGACTTCAAGGTGCCCGACTTCAAGACGCCCGACCCATCACCCAACCAGGCACTCGACTTTGAGGCATCCGACCTGGGCACCCGACCTCGGCATTCTTGACCTCGGAAGCCCGACCTTACCATCCACCTGTTGCAGTCACATTCCTTTGCAGCTCAATCGAATACCATGCCCTGCTACCGCTGTCAACAATTAATGCGCATGACCTCCGCAGATCTCTAGCTCACTCAATAATTAATGCGCATGGCCTCCGCAGATCTCCGGCTCACTCAACAATTAATGCGCATGCTATCCACGGACCCCAGGCCCTCCACGGCAACCAGTTGACCCACTCGGCTACATCCGATCATCCACGACGACTCATTGACTCCAGCCTGATCTTCCACGATAGTGCATTAATTCACACGGTCGTGCTCAATTATGACGGTAACTCATTTGCCCCATCACATCACAGGTAATCCTGTACCCCCTATAAAAGAGAAACCTTTCCCTCGAAGAGAGGGGTCCGGACTCTAAAAAAACTTCAGGAGATAATCTCTCTCCCTACACATAATAGCCCTCTCTAACTTAAGCATCGGAGGGCCAGCACCGGAAACCCCAGCCATCGGCTTTTTGCAAGTTCCTTGAAGGACGTAGCCCACCGATGGACCACCACCCACCACTTTCGCTGGAGCCCCTCCTTCTCAGCCAGTGGTCATCACCGGATCCAATTTACAACAACAGTTGGCGCTAGAAAGAGGGCACCGAGTTGCGGCTATGAAGCTGAGAAGCAAAGGAGCTTCCAATGCCTCCTGGCATGCCACACCAAGCCCTGGACACTCTATCCAGAACTCACCACCAAGATCTCCGGCAGACTCAATCCCCCAAGTCCAGCCGGAACAGCTCAATGCCCTGGTGCAACAAGTTCAAGCCTTGGCCGCAGCGGTCCAAGGCCTGCAACGTGTGGAAGCCCTACCCATGTCGCCTCTACAAGCCCAGGTCCAGTCAGTGCGCCCTCCAGACGGACTGGCGCCCCAAGGCCAAAATCTCCAGGGCTCCTCAAGAGCCAACAATGAAGAACGGTGCTGCTGCCAAGGCTCAGCCCGAGCGTCTCCCCGGAGAGAGCCGCTAGGGAGGAGCCCAGACAGAAGGCCGCAGCACTCGGAAGTTGAGTCAGCCTCGGACCGACCCGCACCGGAGCAGACCACCGTGGCACTCCCCCAAGGCGGAAAACTCAACAGGAAGGTCGAGAAGCTGGAGCGCCAGATCGAGGCGCTCCACAGCAGGAAGGCAAGGAGCGAGGGTGACTTTGAGTTTACCACCAAGTCACCCTTCTTCCGCCAGATCGAGGATGAGTCGGTCCCAACCGAGGTTCAAAATGCCCCAAGTGGAGCCCTACAATGGAACTACCGACCCCCTTGACCACTTGGAAAGTTATCGAGCCCTCATGGCATTGCAGAGGTCCTCAGAGGCTGTTCTCTGCAAGGCCTTCCCAGCGACTCTTTGAGGAACGGCTCGGCTTTGGTTCTCCAGACTGAAGCCGAGCACGGTATCCTCTTTTGAATAGTTCGGTAGGCAGTTCACCACCAACTTTGCTGCCAGCCGACGCCTGCGATGAACGTCGGACTCCCTCCTTGACATCAAGCAAAAGGAGGGAGAGTCCCTCAAAGACTACCTCGACCGTTTCACCGCTGCAACTTGGAAAGTTTGCGAACTCGACCAGTCGATAGCCATGTCGGCACTGAAGAGTGGGGCCCGATCCTACAGGTCCCTCTTCTCTATTGAGAAGAACTTTTTCGCCGATTTCACTGAGATGTTGGCCCAAGCCCGGAAGTACGCGAAGGCCGAAGAGTATATCGCCTCCAGGCGGGGCACGACAAAGCAGACTTCAAAGAAGTAGAAGAGACGCCGCGAGGAGCGCGGCCGCCCGAGAAGTCGGTCTTCTCGCCGAGATAAAAATCTGTCTCGGCTAAGGAGTCCATCTCGACAGTGGGGAAAGCCTCGACCAAGATCCCCACCTCGATCGAGATCTCCACCGCGGCCATGGATGCCCCCAGGGAGGTACGAAAACTACACCCCCCTTAATGTACCCCGAGTAGAGATCCTTATGGAGATAGAGGATCGAGACTACCTCCGACCTCCACCCCTGATGCGGGATACAGGAGCTCGGCGCAATCCTAGAAAGTATTGCCGCTTCCACCGGGACCATGGCCACAACACGGAGAAGTGCTTCCAGCTCCGAGATGAGATCGAGGCGCTTATTCGCCGCGGGGTACTCAACCGATTCGTGCAGAACCGGTATGAGAAAAGGGGACCGGTAGATAACGCCGTGCCGCCCAAAAATCCAAATGATAATAGGCCCATCGTCGGCACCATCAACACCATCGGAAGAAGCTCGGCAGAAGGAAGCTTGGCTGAAGATCCAACCCGGAGAGAAACCCCTCTGAAGCGTCCACGCACTTATGAAGCAATCTCGCTCTCGGACGAGGACTTAAAAGGAGTTGAGACTCCTCACGATGACGCTGTGGTCATCTCCATGATTATAAATAAATTTGATGTAAAACGTGTCCTGATCGATAATGAAGGCTCAACAAATGTTTTGTACTACGATGCCTTCCAAAAAATGGGAATGACAGAAAGCCAGCTTCGGAGAATAAATGCTCCACTGGTTGGATTTACCGAGGATTCAGTTTCGATTGAGGGCGAGATCTGCCTTCTCGTTATAGTTGGTCTCGCCCCTCGAGAAAGCACCACGAGGATGGATTTTCTTGTGGTCCGCCTGCCTTCGGCCTACAACGCCATTCTTAGACGACCAGGGCTTAACGCCCTCCGAGCTGTGGTCTTGACCTATCACCTGCTTGTGCGGTTCCCCACCGACTGAGGAGTAGACGAGGTTCGTGGAGACTAGTCAATAGCTAAGCAATGCTATATGGCGACTCACAAAGCAAAGCGATCGATCGAAGCACCGGGCCAGGTGAAACAATCAACCAAGGCGCCAACCCAAACTTTAGATTAGACGCTGCCCATCAAAACCTTGGAAGTGCGGGATGCCCCCCAGAAAGAACGGATAGAACCTAATGAGCTTCTTACCCAAGTCCCCTTAAAAGAAAATTGCCCAAAGCTAACCGTGCAGGTTGGTTCTAGCATGAGCTCTCGTGAAAGAGACTACCTGATCAAGTTCCTCCGGTCCAATATGGATGTCTTCACCCGGTCGCCTGCGGACATGCCAGGGATAGACCCCGAGGTCATGGTTCACCGACTTCAGTGAAACCGATCTGCAAACCTGTGAGGCAGAAGAAACGGAGCTCCACGTCGGAATGACAACGAGCAGCGGCCGAGGAAGTGGATAAACTTCTCGAGGCCGGCTTCATCCGGGAGGTCCCCTATCCAGATTGGCTTGCCAACGTAGTCCTCGTGAAGAAAGCCAACGAAAAGTGGCGCATGTGCGTGGACTACACCGACTTGAACAAAACCTGTCCGAAGGATAATTTTTCTCTCTCCAGCATTGACCATCTCGTCGACTCCACCTCAGGACATCAGTTGCTGACCTTCATGGATGCCTTTTTGGGATACAATCAAATCGAATAGCGCTAGAAGATGAGGAGAAGAAAACCTTCATCACCGATAAGGGCCTTTATTGCTACAAAGTGATGCCGTTCGGGTTGAAGAATGCCGGAGCAACATATCAAAGGTTGGTCAGCCAGATCTTTAAAAATCAAATAGGCCGGAACATGGAGGTCTATGTGGACGATATGCTGGTGAAGAGCCGAACAGTAAAGCACTATGTGACTGACCTCAATGAGGCGTTCTCCATCCTTAGAAAGTACCAAATGAAGCTCAACTCTGCCAAGTGCGCATTTGGGGTCACCTCGGGCAAATTTCTCGGCTTCATAGTAACCCATCGAGAAATCGAAGCAAACCCTGAGAAGATCCAAGCGCTACAAGAGATGGTGCCACCAAAGACAGTCAAGGAGGTACAACGGCTCACCAGCCGGGTCGTAGCTCTGGAAAGATTTGTTTCCAGGTCGGCTGAGCGGTGCCTCCCCTTCTTCAAAATCCTCAAACGGCCGAAGAACTTTCTATGGTCGGAGGAATGTTAGCTGGCTTTTGAAGAGCTCAGGCGCCTTCTCGCTTCCCCTCTACTACTCACAAAACCCCAGCAGGACGAGCTTCTCTATCTGTACCTGGCCGTCTTTCCGGTGACGGTAAGCTCGGTCCTGGTCCAAGAAGAAAACAAGCTTCAGAGACCAGTGTATTATACCAGCCAGATCCTAAATAATGCTGAGACTCGATATTCCAAACAAGAGAAAACAATCTTTGCCTTGGTCATCTCGGCTCGAAGGCTCCGACCCTACTTTCAGGCCCACACTATTGCTATACTGATCGACTAGCCTATGAAGCAAATTCTGCAACGGTCGGATCGCGCCGGAAGGATTGTGAAGTGGGCAGTTGAGCTTGGGGAGTTCGACTTTGAATACCATCCGAGGCCGATGATTAAAGCCCAAGCGCTTGCCGATTTTATTGTGTAGTGCACTTTGCCGGACGATCCTGAGTTCAGGCTCGCACCAGTGGAGGAGACCTCAAGGCGACCATGGGTTCTATGTGTGGATGGCTCCTCAACCTCGGGAGGTAGTGGAGCAGGCCTCATTCTCACTAGCCCAGATGGGGAGTTGCGGAGCAGGCTCTACGCTTCGAGTTTCCTGCCTCGAACAATGAAGTAGAGTACGAGGTACTCATCGTCGGGCTCAAATTGGCAAAGGAGCTAAAAGTGGAAGACCTGAAGATCTTCAGTGACTCCCAACTGGTCGTGAGCCAGATTTTGGAAGACTTTGAAGCAAAAGAGCCATCGATGCAGAGATATCTCCAAAAGGTGCAAGACCTTACGTCCATCCTAGGCTCCTTCAACATTCAGCACATTCCCAGAACAGAGAACATAAGGGCAGACCAATTATCGAAGCTAGTGACTTTCCGCATGAACGAGCTCCCCAAGGCAACAGTGCTCGAGTACCTCCAAATGCCCAGCACAAAAGAACCCGAGCCAACCCTCTGCATTGAGACCGAGCCGAGCTGGATGGACGAGCTTGTTAGCTATCTGCAGGATGAAATCCTCCCTGATGACGAGCTCGAAGCTTGCCGAATTAGGCGTCAAGCCTCCTAATACATGCTATATGAAGGCAAGCTCTACCGCAGGTCGTTCACCTCTCCCCTCCTCAGATGCCTCCATCTATCAGAAGTGAACTATGCTATGCGAGAGGTTCATGAAGGAATCTACGGGAACCATTTGGGAGGCCGAGCATTGGCCCACAAAATTCTGCTCCAAGGATACTACTGGCCCACACTTCAAAAGGACGCATCGGACTTCGTCCGAAGGTGCGATCGGTGTCAGTGGAACGCCAACATTCAGCGCCGGCTCTCGGCCCCGCTGATCTCGATCAGTGCCTCCTGGCCATTCGCCTAATGGAGGATTGACATCCTAGGGCCATTCCCCTTGGCCACCAAGCAGAGAAAATTTCTGGTTGTCTCCATCGACTACTTCACTAAATTGGTCGAAGCCGAACCTATGGCCTGGATCTTCGAGTAGAAGATGCGGGACTTTATCTGGAAGTTAATAATTTGCAGATTTGGACTCCCCCGCATCTTTATATCTGACAATGGCTGTTAGTTCGACAACGTCCATTTCAGAAAATTCTACTCCGAGCTCGGCAACGACCACCGCTTCACCTCGGTCGCCCATCTACGGACGAATAGAGAAACCGAGGTGACAAACCGTACCATCCTTTAGGGGCTCAAGGCTAGGCTCGACCGATCCAAAGGGCAATGGGTCGAAGACCTCTAAAATGTTCTTTGGGCTTATAGAACCACATTACGACTTCCCACCAACAAGACCTCCTTCAATCTGGCATACGGAACGGAAGCTGTCATCCCCCTAGAAGTCGGACTCCCCTCACCAAGAGTAGAACACTACGACGCAACCTCCAACTCCACCCAGCTCAGGGGCAACTTGGACCTCGTCGAGGAGACAAGGGAGGCCGCCCGAGTCCGTATGGTGAGGTATCAACAGAAAGCGGCACAGTACTATAACTCCAGAGTAAAGGCCAAGCTTTTTAAGGCGGAAGATCTCGTCCTCAGGAGAGCTGAAGCTTCTCAGCCTGCGGATCAGGGGAAGCTCGCCCCGAATTGGGAAGAGCCATACCGGATTGCACGAGTCTAGCAGCCCGGAGCATACAAGTTGATGTTTCTTGAAGGGACCCTCATTCCACGAAGCTGGAATTTCGAAAACCTTCGGATGTATTACCAGTAGAGCCTCCAGGGGTCCTCGACAATTGGAAACACAACTCTCGTCCCCTCCTTATATTAATTCATTCACAGCTCTTCCTCAATTATTTCATACTCTTCTTGATATTGGGATGCCTGTGAACTTCAGGATACCCGACCAAGTTTGGATGCCCAACCAAGCTTGGTTGCCCGACCAAGTTTGGATGCCCGACCAACCTCGGATTCCCCATCCAAGTTTGGGATGCCTCGCTACGTTGACGTTGAGCTCGGTTTCGATCTCCCTCAAAAGCCCTGACTATGATCGGGATGCCCCGCTGAGTCGACAGTAAGCCCAAGCTTCCTCGATCTTGGAAAGCGTCGTGGGGTCGACAGCGAGCCCAAGCTCCCTCGACCTCGTGCTCGATCCCCCGACTAAGATCAGGATGCCCCGTTGAGTCAACAGGGAGCCCAAGCTCCCTCGATCTCGTGCTCGATCCTTCGATTAAGATCGGGATGCCCCGCCGATTCGACAGAGAGCCCAAGCTCCTTCTACCTCGGAAAGCATTGCGGGGTCGACAGCGAGCCCAAGCTCCCTCGACCTCATGCTCGATCCCCCGACTAAGGTCGGGATGCCCCGCTGAGTTGACAGCGAGCTCAAGCTCCCTCGAACTCGGAAAGCATCGCGGGGTCGACAGCGAGCCCAAGCTCCCTCAACCTCGGGAAGCATCGCGGGGTCGACAGCAAGCCCAAGCTTCCTCGACCTCATGCTCGATCCCCTGACGAAAGTCGGGATGTTCTATTTAGTCGACAACGAGCCCAAACTCTCTCGACCTCGGGAAGCACCGCCGAACAACGCCGGGTTGATCGCGGGCCAAGTCTCCTTCAACCTTGCGACAACATCTCCATGACACTTTGACGACACTTGGCGCTGCTCGATGGCTTCTACGGCAATGCACTCTGGTCTGAATGAAGGCGCCATGCCGGATTAACCGTAGAACGTCGCTGCGGTCGGCCTCGGAGTGGAATCGTTTAGTTCAAGAACGCCCGGCTTCAACTACGCGAAAGGTATACTCTACTCAACACTTATGTCTTGATGCTTACCTGGTTATATTACAGAACGGTCACCAAACAAGGCCCTTCTCCTATGTATACCTCCGACAAAGCTTCGGCTAAGCTCGGGATCCCCCCGACCAAGGTCGGGATGTCCTGCTCAGCCAGCATTAAGCCCGAGCTCTCCCGGCCTTGCGCATGACCCTCCAACTTGACACGGAGGCCGGACCCGGTTCGGACACTTCAACCTAGTTCGGAACGGTCTGTTACGATGACCCTGAACTCTACCTAAGGATGTCCCGGCCAGGCTCGAAAATACCCAATCACACTAGTCACGGACCCAACTTCAAGTTCCGCCTGACCATACCTTGGCAAAGTCTGAGATATAGGAGCATGTAAGCTCCGGCGACAGCTCGAACTCAGCCTGCACTATTGAGTCTGAGCTCGGGGATTTAATAAGTTCTTCTGGAGACCGAGACCAAAGATTCGGTGAAGTTTCTCCAGAAATCACTAAAGGATCAACGGGGTCCCTACAAAGCCTGAGTTCGAAGGCCGAACAAATTCTTCCGCAAGCCGAGCACAAGGACTTAGCAAAATTTTCCAAGAATCTAAAGTCTAAGCACCTGGCGGACTTTAACGGTTCCCAAGCCTAGGGACTTGGTGAATTTTCCTGAAAACCGAGCCCGAGGACTCGATGAAAGTCCGTCGAACAAAAGTTCAATCCAAGCAGTCAAGATAAAGATTAATGATTACGCAAATGAGAGCAAATATAAATGAGACTTAAAGGAAACAATTTTCATTGATAAAAGCCCGAGGGCTGAGTACAAAATTTGACCTTGAGGTCGACTCACCTCGCCGGACAGTGGCCGCGGTGGTCGACCTCGTTTACGAAAGAATAAAGAAAAAGAGAGAAAAAAGGAGGCTAAGTCCTAAGGGGTAGTTGCAGCTTCGGCGCCGACCTCGAGGTCATCCACAACGACCACGTCAGAATTTTTCAGTCGGCGCCTCTTCGGGTTCTCCCACCAATCCGGGCACATTCATGGTAGCCCGGGTCGGAAAGCCGCCAGCGGTTTCAGGAGCAATGTCAGACATTCCTTCAGAAGCGTCTCTGGCAACTTCCCCGGCGGAAGCCCCCTGAGCGGTCTCCTCAACCGCTTCGACCTCAGCCTCGACCTCTTCCTGCTCAACCTCAGGGCTTGAGGCGTCCTGCTGGCCACGCCGCCATCCACCGGACCTTCAAGCTCACCCTCGCCCTCGTTGATCCCCCCGCCGGGCTGGAGACTACTAAAATTGAACTAAGGGCAGATCCACTGCACTTGTCTCAGGAAGTCCTTGAAGCCGCGGATAAGCCCATCCATGGCTTCTTCCTCCATCAACTCGCGGAACTCTTTCGACTCCCGAAAGAGTTGCACCGCATTTTGGGCTTGCTCCAAAATCCTCTACTTTCGAGCCTCGAGCTGCTCGATCTTCAGCCGGACGGCCCTCGCCTCGTGCTGATGGCCGGCGACCGCGGAGCGAGCTTCGGCTAAACGCGCCTCGGAGGCATGCACCTCCGACCTGGCCAAAGCATGCGCGGCCCTCTCCTCCTCGAGCTCCGCAATCGCCGACCATAGCTTCGTCCTTGTCGGCTTCCGTCCTCGCAAGGGCCTCCCTCCGCAAGGCCTCGGCTTTGCCAAGCCTCTTCTCGGCCTCCTCCTGCGCCCTCAGGCACCTTCGAGCCTTGTCTCGATAGTCGGCCGCCACAGATATCAACATATCGACCTCATGAAGATGTTATAAACGGAACAAATGAAGCAGTGAGCCGAGATCGAGAATCAAATTTGGGAGTTAAGTCTGAAAACTAACTTACCAGAATGATGGAGCAGAAGGTCCCATCAATGAGACTGTTGAAGTCCACAGACTGGAACTCAGCCTGATCAGCCGGAAGCAGCGCGACGTGGAATACTTGACGCGCTATCTGGGCGTCGTGAAGAGCTGAGTCGCCCTCGAAGATGACCCACTCTGGGCAGTAGGGCCTCCTCTCCGGACGGGTCTCATCCCTTGAAGGACCCGGAAGGTTGGGCCTCGCCGAGCTCGGCGAAGACGAGCTCGGGACCCCTAGGCCGCTCCCCAGCTCGGGGACCGAGCGCCGCAATCGGACGACCTGACGACCGGAACGCTGAGAAACAGGGGCTGGACAAGCAATGGCCGCAGAAGTCCCCGCAGAGCTCGAGCCCGCGCGCTCGGTGCCCGGAACCTCCTTCTGAACAGGGTCGGAAGTCCCAGTCCCGGGGACACTCGCTTTGGTGGCCGCGCCCACCGAGGACTTAGCTTTCTTCCTAGGCTCGGGTGGAACCCCACCGGCCTCGGCCGCCCTTTTCTTGTAACGAGCGTAAAGAGCTACGTTACTAGTCACCATCTTCGAAATATCTAAAAAGATGAAAAAAGAAAAGCCCGGATGTCAGGTTGTCACCAAAGAAGAAAGGGAAGAAAAGAAGAGAAGAGAAAAAGTGAAACAAACAAGACGAAAAACGACAGAACAGAGCCATATAACCGCTCTTACCCTGAGGGCGCGCCAAGCTCAAGCCGACATTCACCAAAGCCACCTCGCTCACGAGGTCGTTCAGAAGAATATCCTCCTCGATGCCGTAAAGAATGTCGAGGGTCTTCTGCTCGCTCTCTGAAAGTTTGGGGAGTTTGTTGGAGGTCTTGAGCTGGGTCTGCCCCCACCTGGGGTCAAATCCCTACGTGCGCTCGGAGGAAAGAAAGAAAAACCTCTTCTTCCACCCATGAATGGATGAACGAGCGCCCCAGAAGAGTGACCTACCGCCCCGAAGGGCAAGGTAAAGCCACTTCCCATCCTCCGGATTGGACTTCAACAAGAAGCACCGATGGAAGATATTTACTGAGGTCGGTATCCCGTGCGCAAGGCAGAGGGACAAAAAACCGATGATGGTCCTCCATGCGTTCGGAGCGAGCTGCGTCGGGACAAGCTGATATGTCGCTAGAAGCTCATTCACGAACCCATGTAAGGAAAACCGCAAGCCGGCCCAGAGTGTCTCTACGTACACCCCGATCCAACCTGGGGAAGGCCTCGTCATCCGATCCTCCGATCCCGCGCCAATCATTTCCAACTCCTCCCCATCTAAAGTGGACTGGATTTCGTCCGGGCCACGACCCATCCCAGAAAAAAAAAAAAAAAGAAGAAAGAAGATAAAAACCGAAGCACCTACTCAGGCTAAAACATTTTGTTTGCGATCTGATCCCGAACACAGGCTGCTTTTTGTCGCACTAGGAACTGGGGCCTAACGCGGGTGCTCATCCGACACGGCGCGGAGCGATTGCTGTGAAGAATAGCGGAAAAGAGTGAGGGATATCCCGCTGGGAGGGTAGGTGGGGAAAAACATACTTGTCATTTGAAACCCAAGTAAACGGGGGAGGGAGTTGACTGATTTTTAAAGTCTCTAAAACATTTTGGTTGCGATTTGATCCCGATCTCAGGCTGATTCTTGTTGCGCTAGAAACCTGAACTTTGCCAGCAACTTAAGTTGACTTCCAAGTGGACTAGGCTAGATTTGCTTACAATTTGAATTAAAGAAAGTAAGTAACTCATGTGTGCACGAGCCCAATAAAAATCCAAGACAAAATTGGCAGATTTGAGTTCCCATACTGACCCAATGGCTATCCTACTTTTTATGTGCGCTAAAGCACATCCAAAGAAGTTTTTCCAAAGGCGGTGGATGCTTGCTCCTCCAGCAAGTTACACAACTCATGCCAAGGATGTTTTAGTCCAATAAAAATATAAATGAGCATGTCATGGACACATGACACTGCTTTATTAGCACAGATAAATAGCAGGATAGCATTAGGTCAGTATGGGAACTCAAGAGATTCATTTAAAAAATTTTAAAGCTAGAGGTTTGACTGCAAATTGATCAAAGTAGAGGGAGTGTTCCTATAATTTTTTCAAATATTTAAATCTTTACACTCCTGTATTTTTGGTATCTTAAATAATATAACTTATGGATGATGTGCTTATTCATGAAACATGGAGGGTTCTACATTTGGTCCATTGAGAAACTAGGGAGCGCCATTTTGCCGGGTCAAAAATCAATACAATAGGTAAAGCTATTGTATGCTACATGGAGGGTTCTACCTTGTCTTGGTTCTGCCCCGCTCTTATCATTTTTGACTTTCTGAGCTGCACTCACATCCGTTGTGGGTGAGCCACCGTTGTACCAAAAAAAATAAAAAAAAAATTATTTTTGTCGTCATATGGAAAAGGACAAAAGTTGAAGCCATCGTACTAACTAAATTCAAATTTATTCATAACTCCAATATTCAAATTGTCCAGAAGACCACTAGAAATAGTTTTGTTAGCTACTAACATTATACAGCATGCATATGAAGCAACAAGAAATAGTTTTTTTTTCAGAGTATGAAGCAGTAAAAACAATCACAACAGCATCTAATTAAATCAAATTTTGGGCCTTACTTCGAGGCCCTGGACGAAAGCCCATGCTTCGAATTCAACGCTTTCACCTCCATCAAACTCATTTCAACATCACCGTCGTCCCCTTCATCGTTATAAAACTCCCCTAACTCGATCTCCATCCACCCATCATCCCTCAAGCGCCGCCGCTGCCGTTGCCGCCGACCTTCCTCCTCCTCCTCCTCCTCCTCCTCCTCCTCCTCCTCCTCATCTCTGTCATCATGATCTTCCAAACAGATATTGAACTCTGAGGCATAAGCTCCTAGCTTCACTGTTGCCAAGTGGGGAGGCGGACCAAGTCCAGATGACCAGGAGTCCAATTTGAAGACGAGATAAGCAGCATAAGTTGTTCTAGGAGAGAGTAGTCGACAGTCAATCCTGCCGCCTATATCAAACCAACAAACAAATTGAAGCCTAGCCACTTCTGCAAACCTGATGCCAAGCAAAACACTCTTCCACGTTGAATAAGGTATTGCGGTGACAATATAAACCATATCCAGTAGTATTTGAGGCAATCTAAACATCAAATTATGTTATATTTGGAAAAGACCATGCTAAAAAAGGAAGCATTACCGATTCAAGTTAGCAGTTTCTACTTGTTCGAGGCATCAATTGGAGGGAAAGAAAAAAGAAAGGACAGAGAAAAATTATGATAAGAATTGTTATAGTTTTAAATTACTGGTAAAAAAACTCGGCTAAAGCTCATGCTCAAAATGTGTAAATCATGATCTATGGATCAGTTAACCAGCTTGGTCAGCTCCATCCAAAGCTTGACGTGAAAGTCAACCTGTGGTTTGGTTGCATTCAATTTCAAATGATTCCAAATCAACAATCTTAGTTACTAATCTTAGCAATTCAAAGTATATATCATAAATTTTGTTATTCCCTGTCTAATCTTATGTTCACATATTGTTTTCCTTACTTTCACTTCCTGTAGCATTTTTTTTTTTTGGTTATTGTTGGTGTGGTCCCTCCTTTTATGCGGGACCCACCTCATTTGAATTAAAAAAAACAAATAGGATAAGAAGGAAACACTTCTTGGGTGAGTCAATCGCAAAGAAACTGTGGAGCACGGGCTCTACCGGAAACAAAAGAGAAAAAAAAAAGCTTTACGGATTGTTGATTGCTTCTAAATTTGGTTGAAATTCTAGTATGTTGTTTTCAATATTAAAAGTTATAGATTGAATAGTTTATTTTCTCTATTGATTATTTTAAGTATTAACACTTGATAAGATCTATTCTCTATTTTATTATTTATTATTGAAATCTGTCTTATTAGTGATGAATGTTCTTGTCATCAAAGCCAAGATTAAATCTTGTTGATATTTATGCAGCCTCTAGTTGAACTAGAGAGGATCTATTATAATTCTATTATTTAAATAGTGAAAATTTTTAGCTGGACTCGGTCTCATAGTTTTTTTTTTCTTCACATAAAAGAGTTTTTCTCATTAAAAAATTATGTTGCCTCTTGTGTGTGGCTTGCTTGATTATTTTGCCTATTAATTACTTGAGTAGATTGCAGAGATTATTGTTGCTTGGTGAGTGATATCGTATTTAATTACACAAAGAGGAAAAAAGTTTGTGGCATCATTATTCTTGATTGCATTTTTTTCAACAAAGTGGTATCAGAGCAGGTTGCTAGTGGCTGAATTTTTTCTTGTGTTGATTAAATGGAAGAGCATTCAGATGGCAGTATGATTAAACTCTCATCTTTTTAATACTCAATTTGATAGCCCCAAATAGAAGATTTACTATGTTGCAAAAATTTGTATGATACTATTGAAGGAGATAGTGCCAAACTAAGTGACAAAACTCGGCAAGAGTAGGAAAAAATGAATAGAAAGACAGTTGGTTTAATCAGCAAGTAGATAGATGATAATGTTTTTCATTATGTTGCTATCGAGATTAATGCCCATAGTTTGTTAAAAAAATTAGACAGTCTCTATGAGCAGAAGATCCACAGAATAAGAAATTTATAATCAGAAAGCTTGCGAATATGAAGTATAAGGAGGAAAGTTTAGTAGTCGAGCATTTGAGTAGATTTCAGGATGTAGTAAATCAGCTAAATACTACAAAAATGATGGTAGATGAGGAGTTGCAAGTATTGTTGTTGCTTAGCTCCTTGCCTGATAGTTGGAAACTTTGATTGTATCACTTGGTAATTTAGTTCTTAATGGTGTGGTAATATTGAGAATGGTAAGAGATAGTATGCTTAATAAGGACACCAGAATAAAAGAACATGGTATGACTACACAGTCAGAGGCATTGGTTACAGAAAGATGGAAGAGGAGTAAAACTAGAATCTTGCAAAATTCTAACAATCATGATAAGTCAAAATTCTAACAATCATGATAAGTCAAGGGGAAAGTTCAAATTTAGAAAAGAGATCAAATATTTTTATTATGATAAGCTTGGATACATGAAAAAAGAGTGCAGAAAATTTACAAGAGAGCAAGCAAGGAGAAAAGATGAAGAAAATTAATAAGAAAATGATACAACAGCAGTTACATCTGATGGTGATGTCAATATTATTTGTGATGATGCTTGTGTAAGCCTTACATACCAGGATTGTACTTGGGTTATTGACTCAGGTGTCTCTTTTCATGTTACTTCTCGACGGAACTTTTTCTCATCCTACACTAGTAATGATTTTGGCAGTGTAAGGATAAAAAATAATGGAGTAACTAAAATTGTAGGAATGTGAGATGTTTGCTTGGAAACCAGCATTAGGTATCAACTATTGCTGAAAAATATGAAACATGTTCCAGATATCTGCCTCCATTTGATCTCTACAAGAATACTTGATGATGAAGGTTACCACAACCACTTTGGTAAAGAAAAATGGAAGCTTATCAAAGGTTCTTTAGTGGTAGCAAGAGAAAAGAAATCAAGCACATTTTACATAATACAATCAAAATTGTGCAAGGAAGAGGTGAATGTAGTTGAAGACTCCTCTATTGAATTATGACATAAGCGGCTTGGACACATGAGTGAGATGGAACTTAATATTCTAGCAAAAAAGGAACTCCTTTCTATAAAAGGTACACTTCTAAAGACTTTGTACTCATTGTTTAGCTGACAAACAACATAGAATTGTATTTTATAAATCTCCTCCATATAGAAGATTATATGTTTTGGATTTAATTCACCCTGATGTTTGCACTATGGATGTGAGAACTCTTGGTAGTGTTTTATATTTTGTTACTTTTATTGATGATCATTCTAGAAAAGCATGGGCCTTTGCTTTAAAATTTAAGCACCAGGTGCTCAATGTATTCAAGCATTTTAATACTAGTATTGAAAGAGAAATAGGAAGACAACTGAAATGTATTCGAGCAGATAATGGTGGTGAATATAGAGGTCCATTTGAAAAATATTGTCAAGATTATTACATCAAGTTTGAGAAAATTGTTCCTAAAATATCTCAACATAATGAAGGTGTTGAGAGAATGAACCGTACTATTTGTGAAAGAATTTGGAGTACGCTCTTTCATGCTAAATTGCCTAAATTCTTTTGGAGTGAAGCAATGAGAACTGCAGTGGATTTGATCAACCTTTCTATCTGTCAGTTTCACTTAAAGGTGACGTACCAGAAATAATATGGATTGGGAAAGATGTGTCATATGATCACTTGAGAGTGTTTGGCTGCAAGGCATTTATTCACATTCCTAAAGATGAGAGATCCAAGCTTGATGGCAAGTCTAAATAGTGTATATTCCTGTGTTATGCACATGAAGAGTTTGGCTATAAATTATAGGATCTAGTTGATGAGAAAGTCATTAGAAGCAGAGATATTGTATTTATAGAAGACCAGACTATTGAAGATTTTAGAAAAATTGAGAAGCCGAAGTCTGTCACAAGAAATTATGTTGATCCGGGTCTGGTGCCTCCAATCATGATGATTGATGACAATAGATAAGATGTATAGGAAGATAATGGTAACACAATTGATGAGCCCGCACCTAACAATGATATGCCGCATGAGAATATTGAGCAAGTCTCTCCAGAACCACCAGTTGAGCCTTAGTGAGGAAATTCTACTAAAGAGCACCGACCTTTTCAGAGATAATCTGCTCATGAGTATGTGATGATCACCGATGGGGAAAGAACTAGAATGCTACCAAGAGGCTATAAATCATGAACAAAAGAGAGAGTGCTTAAAAGCCAAGCAGGAGGAGAACAAATTCTTGCGTAAGACCACACATTTAGTTGATGGAACTACCTAAAGGTAAGAGGGCACTCAAGAATAAGTGGGTGTTCAAGTTGAAGATTGAAGAAAAGAGCTCACAACCAAGGTACAAGGCACGGTTGTAAAAAGTTTTGCTCAGAAAAAAAGTATTGACTTTGAAGAATTTTTTTCACTTGTGGTCAAGATGTCTTCGATCCGAGTTATTCTTGGTTTATCTGCAAGCATGAATTTGGATATTAAACAACTTGATGTGAAAACTACCATCCTCCATAGGGACTTAGAGGAGAAAATTTACGTGGGGCAGTCAGAAGGGTTCATAGTTAAAGGCAAAAAGCATCTTGTGTGTAGATTAAAGAAGAGTGTGTATGGGCTCAAGTAGGCACCTCGAAAGTGGTATACTAAGTTTGATTTATTTATGATGGACTATAGATATGGTAAAACTGCTTCTAGTCATTGTGTGTTTATGAAGAGATTATCTGATAAAGATTTTATTATTCTCTTGCTTTATGTAGATGACACATTAATTGTTAGCCATGTGCTAAGAAAATTGAAAGATTGAAAAGAAAGTTAAGCAAGTTCTTTAACATGGACTTGGGGCATGCTAAACAAATCCTTGGTATGAAAATTACTCGTGATAGAAAGAATAGAAAGCTTTGGTTATCTCAAGAATGATATATCAAAAAACTGTTAGGAAGGCTCAATATATCACTATAAGAAAAACAAGCTTTGGCGACGTTTTTTAAAGCTTTTACTGATGCTTATAAACATCGAAAATTTTCCTTCCGATGTTTTTAAAAGCATCGCAAAAGCGTCGGCTATGTCAGAGTGCAAAAAAAATTTGCCGATGCTTTTAAAAAGCATTGCTAAAGGGTGGTTCTTAGCGACGCTTAAAAGTGTCGCTAAAACCTAACTGTTACAACA
Source organism: Phoenix roebelenii (assembly GCA_025769935.1). Lineage (NCBI taxonomy): Eukaryota > Viridiplantae > Streptophyta > Magnoliopsida > Arecales > Arecaceae > Phoenix > Phoenix roebelenii. Next base: position 45,632 of record JAOXJJ010000564.1, read on the forward strand.
CTGAATTAGTTAGCGGCGTTTTAAAGCATCGGCTTTTAACCCTTTTTTTTAGTTAGTTACACTTTAAAGCATGGTTATAACGCTTTAAAACTGCTCCTGTTTCCATTTGCGGTTTCAATGACGGAGCAGTCGTTGGGGTTCTCGTTGCCCCATCTCGATGCCGTAAAGGTGCCCCGCCGCGTAGTAGTAGTCCATCCAGTTCGCCTTCGCTTTTTCGCCGTCGTCCTTCCCTCCGCTGCCCCCACTGCTCGCGTTCTCCTTCTCGCCTCCCTTCTTCCTTGTCCTTCTTCCCCCCGCCGTCATCCTTTTTCGACGATGCCACCCCACCCCCTGCTTTAGCTTCTACTTGAGCACCTCAGGCAGCGCCTTGGCATCCACCGTGCCCTTCACGGTCACCAGATCCTTCTGCGCATCTTCCATCACCTTCTGCACTCCTGCCCATCCGTCGTAAAATACCAAAAACCATCAGGGGCATTTCCGACATAGACTCCATCTCTTCTCTCTCTCTCTCTCTCTTTTTAAAATAATATTGCCCTTTTTCTCTCCCAAAAAAAGGGAATAGAGATGAAAAATATTAAATAAAATTTCCCTTAATTTTGGGGATCTTTTTGGTAATCCGATTGATGCAGCTATTGCAGTGGAGGCAAGTCTTCAGCGCCACCATCAAAACCACAGGCTATTTGTTTGAGAAATGTAAAACAAAACAATTCATCAATTACTTTGTAACACTAACAAAGAATTGGATCGCTTTGTTTTTTTGGGGAAAAAAAATAAAGAAGAAGAAGAAGAAATAAATTGTACCTCCTAGGATTTTTTATCGCCGGACTTGTTGGAGTCCTTTTTGGCGGCAAGCTTTTTAGAGTCATCTTTATCTTTGGCAACCTTTTTGGCGAGATTGATGGGGGAGACGAGGTCGACCTTCTTGTGGGTCTTGGTGCGCTAAATCTCGACGCCACAGAGAGAAGCGGGGAAAAGAGGAGGGGAGCTGAGGATGAGGCTGCTTTCCATGGGGCCAGCCTACCAACCGCCGCCGCCTAGGGTGATAGAGAGAGTAAGAGTAGTAGAGGCAGAGAAGGTCGGAAATGGGGAGGAAGGAGGGGGATTTGAGGAAGAGGAGGACTTGGTCGGGGAAGGAGATGTCTTCTTGAATCTGGAGATCGAGAAAAAGCGGCGGAGAGCGGAGGGGAGGGGGTTAGGGATTTGTGAGGAGGGGGCGGGTGTTGCAGCGACTGGAGGGGTTAGGGATCGCTTTTGAAAGCGAGCGACGGGAAGAGAGGGAGAGGGGATTAGGGATTTGTAAGGAAAATGCCTCCAACAATGTTTTTTAGCGTTATCTTGGGCCAGTGAGTATAACGATGCTTATTAGCGTCCTCTATTGCCGATGCTTTTTAATAGCATTGGCAAATTGTGGCAGTGGACAGAAAATTACCGACGCTTGTAAAAAGCATTGGTAAAACTGATTTTTTCTGTAGTGTATACAAGTTCAAATTAGTTTGCTCTCCATTTGCAGATCACTTCAAGTTACGTTCCAAGCAGTATCCTACAGATGAAAAAAATGAAGAAAATTCCTTATGCATCTGCAGTTGGCAGTTTGATGTACGCTATAGTTTGCACAAGGCAGGATATTGCTCAAGCAATTGGCGTTGTAAGTCGGTTTCTTTCTCACCTTGGTAGAAAACATTGGGCAGGTATTAAATAGGTTCCCAGGTATCTCAAAGACACTTCTAGAGTTTATTTATATTTTGGTAATGATAAACCTATGTTGGATGGGTACACAAATGCAGATATGGTTGGTGATATAGATTCTTAAAAGTCCACATCAGGGTATTCGATGACTTTTCAGGAGGAGCAGTGTCATGGCAATCTAAGTTATAAGAATATATTGCTTTGTCCACTACATAGGCAGAATATATTGCAGTTATAAAAATTGATAAAGAATTTTTGTAGATAAAAAATTTTCTACAAGAGTTGAGCCAAGAACAAGAGAATTATATGCTTTATTGTGACAAGAGAAATATAGATAATAAAATGAGTCAGAAATGCCTAATTTTTTTGTAGTGCAGTCAAAGTGCCATCCATCTCTCGAAACATCCAATATTTCATTCGAGATCCAAGCATATTGATGTGTGATATCATTGGGCTCGAGATGTTTTGGAAATAAAGTTATTGTCTTTAAAAGATCCTTACTGACGATAATGGGTCAGATTAATGACTACAATCTTGCCAATAGAAAAAATTATTGCTTGTAGAGAGAAAGAGGGCTTGGTGGAACCTCCCACATGAGTCGAGGGGGAATTTGTTAGGTTGGTCCCTCCTCATGTGGGACCCACCTCATTTGAATTTTAAAAAAATAAGATAAAAATGAAACACAGGCTTGGGTGAGTCAACCGCAAAGAAATCGTGGAGCGTGGGGCTCTATGGAAAACAAAAGACAAAAAAAGAGGAAAAACTAGGAAGAAGAAGAGAAAAAAATGTGCTCTTTGTTAGATGATCAGATAGTTAATTGTATCCAGATTTAGCTGAAATTTCAGTATGTTGTTCTCGACATTGAGTGCTACAGGATGAATGGTTTGGATCTTTGAAAATCCTTCTTTATTGATTATTCGAAGGATCAACACTTGGTGAGATTTATTCTTTATTTTGTTGTTTATTGTTGAAATTTGTCTTATTGGTGACGAATGTTCTTGTTGTGAAAGGCAAGATTAAATCTTATTGATGTTTATGCAGCCTCTAGTTCAACTAGAGAAAATCTATTGTAATTCTATTATTCTAAATGGTGAAAGTTTTTAGCAGCACTAGATCCCATGATTTTTTTCTTTCACATAGAAGGATTTTTTTGGTTAAAAAATTGTGTTGCTTCTTATGTGTGGATTGTTTGATTATTTTGCCTATTAATTGCTTGAGTAAATTGTAGAAATTATTGTTGCTTGGTGAGTGATATATATTCTATTTAATTACATAAAGAGGAAAAAGAAGTTTGCGGTATCATTATTTCTTAATTGTATTTTTCCAACATTTATGGATAAGGGGGGAAAAAGAACAAATTATTTAACATCATGTGTTTCTAACATGTCGGAAGGAGAACAGCAACCCTATTCCATTCTTGCTTTTCCTTCTCATATTCATCACCTGCTACATGCCATGCTGTAATATCTCTGCCTCTCACTTGGAGCCACTTTGCCCCCCTCTTCGCCATCTACAGCCTACTGGCTTGTTTTTCCCTGCGATCTACAGCATGAATTTCGCATGCCTTTCTACCTTCCTTAGCCTCATGCTTGTTCTTGTTGCATAGGTTTTAGTAGTCCGATCCCAACCTTCTTATTTCAAGAGATCTTTCGAACACGGTTTTATATTTTCAAATATGAAAATACATCAAGAAGATCTTGGATTATCATGTTATTCACAATCAATGCGGAGTATAAAACTATAAAGACATACTTGTATCCATTGCTAAAATCTATCCTTGCTTTTAGAGCGAAGGATCATCCTAATAATATTTCTCAAGAGCGTCTCACGATGGTTAGAGGCACAAATTATATTGTTGGTATGAACCCTAGAGTCTCTCATTTCTTTTATAGGTCTCCCACCATCAAGAAGACCAAAGGACTCTTTTAATAAGTTTTGTACCAGCAAGAAAACCAAAAGGCTCTTACGAGCAAGAAAACCAAAAGACTCTTTTAATAGGTTTTCTACCCATAAATACAATTGGACTAGTAATGACCCATAATCCTT
>JAOXJJ010000564.1:49463-65776 GCA_025769935.1 Phoenix roebelenii
TCAAGGAACTGGGGCCGTCTCTCTCCCAACGCGGTGCTCATCCGACACGGCACGAAGGGATTGACTTCAGAGGGAACAAGCTTCGGAGGGAAGGAATGGAGGAGGAGATGCCTTGGGTAGATGCTGGAGACTCCGGATGTAGTAATTTGTTAAGATTAGTTACAATAATATTAGAATTTAATTAGTAAGTATGTTAGTTATGTCAAATAATTTTTGATCCAAGTTCAATCTGGCCACTCTCTACTCTCTTTTTAAATGAAAAAAAAGTGAGAATCCTTTCACATTAGCGTTGGAATTGAGTTGAGATGTTCAGCTTGACTCAAATGCATGGGTCAAGAGAAAACTAGAGAAAGTTATAGAATATCTTTTTTGAGAAATATTTTAAAAGTACTAATATTTTAATAAAAAATGGAATGAGAGGAAACTAGAGAAGGTGGGCAGGGTGAAAAAGAAAAAGAGAAGGGAAAAAATAAAAATAAAAGAAGGAAAATAGAACACCCAGCCTACAGTACACTCCACTCCAAACTTTAGCCTCTTAAGAGGCATCAGCCTTCAACTCCCTGCTACGAGTCCCCCATCTTCATCTAGCTCAGATCCAGCACTTGCTTAGTCCGAAACTCAGAGAAGCAGGATCACTGTGTGGATGTGCGTTTGGCTCTACTCCCGTCTGAGCTTGTTCACTCAATGGAGATGTATTTTGTTTAGAAAGGGAAATGGCCAAACCTAGTATTTCCCGTAGAACAACAATGTATATTATCCGTTTTTTATTGACTCATGGTAAAGCCTGACTTGGTCATCCCCATCATTATAGATCACTTATGATGTGGCTTACCAGTTGAGTGCGAGGAAAACACCAACCTCGTCAAATGTGGCACTTTAAGGAGGCGGCACAAGTTGGTTTTGCCGGTGGATGTAGTTGCTCCTTCAATCAAGTTGGAGTCTAATTTTAGGTCACCAAACAACTGATGCCGCCATCAAGGTGGTAGCTCATTTGGAACGGAGCGTTTGCTTCCAACCAAGTGGTTCTAAGTTCGAAACGCGCGGGCGTCAATTAAATTCGGGGACCAGATGCCCTACGTTTGGACACGGGGTCTGGAAGTGCTACTAGTCGGCTGCTACCAAGATGGCGCTGGGTGACGTACTCACCTGTGAGGAGGTTGCCACGTAGGTGGAACCGCTCGTGAGGTGGAGAGGGTATGAGAAATATGAGTATGCTTCTACCTCCGAAGACGTAGGGGGTACTTTCTACTCATGTCGGACATGTTCCGGTGGGGTTGCTACGAAGGGGAGGTTCTCCTCCTCCCCTTCACCATTTTATTTACCAAAAAAAAAAAAACTGATGCCAAGAATATTTTAGTCTTAAAATAATTAAATGGCCATATGATGGGTTGTCGGCAATACTCTGTTACCCTAAATGAATAATAGGATTGGATTAGTATGGTTGTTAGAGTTTTAACTTTAAAAAAAAATAATTTTAAAATATAATTAAATATACTAACTTTATTTTCTAAATTTTTGATGTTTTAAAAATATTAAGACTCTTATCTTCTTTATACGCTTATTTTAGAAGAGTTGCGACTCTTTTGAGAAGAATATTGATTTTAATTTCTGTAGGAATGCGATGTTTCAGACATCTTCGGCTACTATGTCTTCCGAGAATTTCTTTCTCAAACAGAGTTCTTCCACTCTTTAACTTTTTTTTCTATTTTTTTATTTTTTTATCTTTTCTTTTTATGGGCATAGGAGTTAATTGGGTCAAGCCACCTAGGGATCGTGCTTGTTAGAGAAGGATCGGGCTGAGCTGAGTTGTTGTACCGTGGGGATAAAATCGCTGCAAATCCGCACCTAAGGGGTGAATCACATTTTTAGGGTGGTATATGTCATATGCCTTGATCCAGGCAAAGGGTTTTCAATCTTCTGAATTTATTTTATTGAATTTATTTTTATAAAACAATGATATAGCAATTTTTAGGAAAAAGCTTTTCAACAGCGGTAACCTAATGGATCCAATTAAAAAATTTTAAAGCCGAAGAGATATGAGTGCAATTTGATCAAAGTAGACAGGGTGTTTGAATAATTTGTTTATATATTTAAACCTCTACAGTCTACACTCTTGTATTTCTGGTATCTTAATGCGCAAACCTGGAGGGTCCTGCTTTTGGATTCACTACGTCAAAATTCCATGAGTAACTAAAAAGTTCCATGTTATCATATTGAAGATCAATCTAATAGTTAGAGCCAGTACTTTCCTCCTTTGGATATGGACAAAAGTTGAAGCCATCGGATTATTTACATTCAAATTTATTCGAAACTCCAACATGTAAATTGTCCATAAGACCACCATAAAGAGTTTTGGTAGCTGCTAACATGATACAGCATGCATCTAATTATCTAAAGCAACAGCAAACAGTTTTTTCAAGGTATGAAGCAGTAGAAAACAATAGCAACAGCATCCAATTAAGTCAAATTTTGGGCCTTACTTCGAGGCCCTGGATGATGAGCCCACTCTTCCAATGCAATGCATTCACCTCCGCCAAACTCATTTCCACATCACCGTCATCCCCCTCATCATTGTAGAACTCCCCCAACTCGATCTCCATCCACCCATCATCCCTCAAGGGTTGTTGCCTTTGCTGCTGGCGCCGCTGGGCTTCCTCCTGCTGGCGGTCGTTGTCGTCGTCGTCGTCGTCGTCATCACCATCATCATCATCATCACTGTCCTCATCATCTTGCAAACAGATATCGGTCTCCAAGGCATAATCTCCTAGCTTCACTGATGCCAACTGGCGAGGGGGGCCAAGTCCATATGACTTAGAGGCCAATTTGAAGACGAGATAAGCAGCATAGGTTGTTTTAGGAGAGAGTAGTCGACAGTCAATCTTGCCGCTCATAAACAACCAACAAACAGCTAGAAGCTCAGCCACTTCTGCGAACCTGGGGCCAAGCAAAGCAAACTTCCACGTTGAATAAGGTATTGCGATGATAATATGAACCACATCCAGTAGTATTTGAGGCAATTCAAACATCAAACTATGTTATATTTTGGAAAAAACATGCTGAAAAAGGAAGCATTACCAGTTCAAGTGAGCAAGTTGCTACTTGTTCAAGGCATCTATTGGAGAGCAAAAAAATGAATGGATATAGAACAGTTATGATAAGAATCTTTATACTTTTAAATTGCTGGAAAGAAAAATTCGACTAAAGCCCATGTTTAAAATATGTAAATTCTGATCCCTGGATCAATTAACTCATCAAGTCACTCAGCAGCTTCTTAGTCAGCTCCATCCAAAGATTGAGCTAAAAGAGTTAAGTTGTGGTTTGGTTACATCCAGTTGTAAACGTAGAAGGAGAGGAGTGAGAGGGTCGTAGAGGGGAGGAACAAGAGACGTAGGGAGAAAAGAATGTATTCTTTTATTCATTTATAAACAGTGTTATAGCCCATCTTTTATAGTTGAAGAAGGCTATGTACAGCTCATATACAACTCATGTATGCAGCTCATATATAGCTTATATATAGCTAACATCCTCCCTCAAACTCAAGATGGTAGCAAAGATGCCAACTTGAGTTTGCTAACCAAATCATGATAACACCCTAATGGGTGGGCCTTCATAAAAATATCAGCAAACAGATTCGTAGAAGTAACATGTATTAACTGAAGAGTGCCTTACTTGATATAATGTCGAATGAAGTGACAATTTATTTCAATATGCTTCGTTCGCTCATGAAACACATCATTATGAGTAATCTGCATGGCACTCATATTATTACAATAAAGAGAGAAATTATTGGTTAAAGGAACACCCATGTCATGCAGTAGCCATCGAAGCCATAAGAACTCAGAGGTAGTATCTGCCAGTGCACAATACTCAATCTTTGTACTGGAGTAAGAGACAACTGTCTGCTTCTTGCTTTTCTAAGAGATAAAAGAAAAACCAAGCAAGAAACAATAGCCAGTAGTAGAGTGACGATCTATAGGGTCACCAGCCCAATCAACATCGAAATAGGCCTGAATATCCAAAGTGGAGTGGGTTGAGAAATAAAGATCGTGGAATAATGTACCCTTAACATACCGAAGGATATATAGGACTGTTGCATAGTGTGTAGACTGTAGTGTATGTATAAACTGACTAACCAGGATGATTGTATAAGAAATATCAAGATGTTTAGTGGTCAAATAGATGAGACTACTAACCAGCTCTCGATACAAAGTCGCATCCATCAATGGTTCATCATCAGTGGAAAGAAGCTTAATATTTATTTTTAGAGGATTATCCATAGCCTTGCTATCTGTCAACCTAGTACGAGACAACAACTTGAAAGCATACTTAGCCTGAAAAATATAGTAGCCATCTGAGCTGTATGTCATCTCAAAATCAAGAAAGTAGCTCAGAGATCGTAAATCCTTCATCTCAAATTGATGTCCAAGAAACTGCTGAAGTGCATGAATCTCTGAGACTCATCTCTAGTAATAATCATATCATCCACATATAACAAGAGAAGAACAATACCAACCTCAAATCAGCGAAGAAATAGTGTAGAATCATATGCACTAGGAGTGAAACCTTGTTGAGTATGGACTGAGTTGAACTTGAAAAACCAAGCTCGAGGAGACTGCTTAAGGCCATAGAGCGCCTTACAAAGACAACAGACCTTTCCAAGCAGATGAGCAAAACCTAAAAGAGGCTGTAGATACACTTTCTCAGCTAAATCACCATTGAGAAAAGACTTCTTAACATCCATTTGATACATCTTCCATCGCTTAATAGCTGCAACTGGAAGTAAAGAACAAAAAGTGGCAAGACATGCTATTGGAGCAAAAGTGTCTTCATAGTCAATACCATACTCCTGTGTGAATTCTCGAGCCACAAGACAAGCCTTATAGCATCCTACTGAACCGTCAGCACATGTCTTAATCTTACACACCCACTTGCATCCTACTGCGGCCTTTTCAGAAGGCAAGTCACTTAAATCCCATGTATGAGTATCACAAAGGGCTTAGAGTTCATCGGACATGGCCTTCTGGCAAAGATGATTAGAACTGGCCTCGCGATAATTGCGAGGCTCATAGAGGATTGCAAGAGCATAAAAATAGTGCTAATCACTAAGATGAGGCCAAAGAAGGCCTAAACTGGCATATGAGGGCTACCGCTGCTCTTTGCTGCCACTTGTCGCTTTTACTCCCTCGAAAGCGAACCCTAGAAACCTACCTCCGGCACTGACTTCCTCCCATTTTCAAAACAGAAGCCTCGATCTTTATCTAGCTAAAGCTCGAGTGTAAAGTCACCCCTCCTCGGATGGAAAAGAATCTCTCCCACCGCGCTTCCTGGCCGAAACCCGGCAAAGGTCCTCCGAGCTTACCGAAAGTGGGGTACCAGAAAGGCGACGCCATCGCAAAAATCTCAGAATTCCCCCCAAGACTCCATTGATTTCAAACTCAGACCTCACGGTTCTTCGATTCCAGAAAACTTAGCCACTAAAATCACCCAAACGATATTGGGAACTTGACTTTTTCATCTCCAAGTTCCCTCCTTTCCCTCTCAAAACACCAAATCTCTAGGTTTCCCATCAAGAGATTCGGCATCCCCTCACCAAACCCTGCGAATTCCCACATATACGTAATCTCTCGAATCCAACAACCAGAGCACCGACAAATGCCAAATAACGGTCGCAAAAAACAAAGAAAATCATGGGATTTCCCTCGACCCCCACTCAACCACCAAATTCCCCCTCCAGCAACTTCCCAACCTCGAATCTGCTTCAAACCAAGCTCAAATCTCGCAAAATCATCCAAAAACTTCAAAAAACTATCATTTTTGACAACACCAACCTCCTTCCCTGACGCTTTCTCGCTACACCTTCCTCTAATCCGGTCGAAAATTGAAACCCTCACACAAAGACTAAAGACCTAGAGGACTTCTTGATCCAATAGTCGATCTCGACATAAAGAGAAAAGAAGAGAGAGGAGAGAAGGAATCTCAGAAAGAAGAGAGGAGAGACAAGAATGATGTATTCTTTGATTCACTTACAAATAGTGCCATAGCCCACCTTTTATAATTGAAGGTGGCTATGTACAGCTCATATACAACTCATGTATAGAGCTCATATATAGCTAAAAATGCAACTCATATACAACTAAGGCACTCTTCATTCGGCATCATATCAAGCAAGGCACTCTTCAGTTGATACATATTGCTTCTATGGATTAGCTTACTGACATTTTTACGAAGGCCCATCCACCGGAACGTCATCGTGATTTGGTTAGCAAACTCAAGTTGGTATCTTCGTTACCATCTTGAGTTTGAGAGAGGATGTTAGCTGTATATAAGCTATATATGAGCTATATTGTTAGCTGTATTAATGAGCTATACATAGCCAGCCACCTTCAAAAAATCCTGCTACCCCTATGAGAAGGAGCGTGTTGAGAGATTGTTATTCCCTTATTTGATTTTGATGAGCCCAAAACACTTGAGTATATTTCATATTATACTAATGAATTCAAGTGAGTGTTTTAGGGAATATACTGCTATATACATTAGGATGACTTAGAAAATGGTTCAAGATTATTAAGATCAGTTATTATAATGTTTGAAACCATTTTTATCTTTCCCTACACTTGAGTCGACTCCAAGGTTTCTCGAGTCGACTCTAGCATAAAAGATTGTATCTGGCCCGACCGAGTCGACACCCAGGTTGGATGAGTCGACTCCTGATAGATTGGCTGAAAGTAGAATTACCGAGTTCAGAGCGTGAGTCGACTCCACCTGAGTTTGAGTCGACCCCAGAGAAAAGATAGAAACTCATTTCAGCCCAACTAATACCAAGTCGACTCCAGCAAAAAGATAGAAGATCTTATTCTCAACCTAACTAAGATCGAGTCGACTCCTAAAGATCGCGAGCCGCCTCCAACTTTTGGCGAGCCGATACCAGATGACGCAAGTTGACTCCAAGAAAAAAATAGAAGAGTGTTTTTCTACGGGACTGAGATCGAGTCGACTCCTAAAGATCGTGAGCCGCCTCCAACTTTTGGCGAGCCGATACCAGATGACGCGAGTCGACTCCAACAAGAAAAGGCAGAAAGATTAGTTTCTGGCACTCCAAGATCGAGCCGACACTTGAAAAACGTGAGCTGTCTCCCGCTTGTGGAAAATCGACTCCAGAATGTCACGAGCCGACTCCTGGAGGACTGCCGAGTAAGTACTTTTAAAAGATAAAATGAGGGAGTCGTCACCTGAAGAACATGAGTTGACTACAGCCACAGTCGAGCCGTCTCCAAGTCGCGCAAGTCGACTCCAATCTCAACGGTCATATTGTCAGGTTGCACAGTTGAGTTAGAATGGCTCTTTCACCTTTTGTAACGGCTAGTTTTCGAAAATGAAGGCTCTGAAAAGTGTTTAAAAGGAGAAATGAGAGAAGAACAAAGTATCCATTGAAGAGCATTCAAGTTTACATCCACCAAAAAGGATTGGAGCCTTTCTCAAAGCAAAAAGAGGAGTAATTGCCCCAGCATCAAATCTAGAAGTACTTCTCTCATTCAAGGCTCGATTAACTGATTCTTAATCACCAGCATATTCAAGAGAGGATCCAGAAGAGAAGAAGCCACATCCTACTTCAACATAAAATCTGTTTGAATGCTTCTTCTCTTTAATATTGTTTTTATTGTGCTGTAACTATATAACTTTTATGTTCTGTTATTATACTTGATTTAATCAGGGGATTGAATTAAGGAGAACAAGGTTAGTTGGTGAACCAGTGTAAAACCAGCAAGATAGGTTCTGGTTGGTGAACCAAGAAAAACCAACTGGGTTAGATTGTAATCCCGGATAAAACAATTAGTTTTGGTGGTAGTCGATGATCATGTGAAAACCGATCGAGTTCGTTGTAATCTCATGAAAACAACAAGTTAGGTTGTGAGCTTGTAAAACAACTGACTGTAATCAGAAAGATTATAGTAAAATTTCCAAAAGAATTTGGGGAGTGGACGTAGGAGCAGGGTTGGCTCCGAACCACTATAAAACTTGTGTGTTTGTGTTGTGGTTCCTTGGGTATCTCGTTTCTATTGCTTTCTTTATAGTTAATATTTATCTTTTAGATTAAAATCAAGAAAGTTTTCATAAACTCATTTGATATTTCGAAAAGAAACCAAAGTCTTTATTCAAAATCCAATTAACCCCCTCCTCCCCCTCCCCCTCTTGGGTTGTCTATTGGGCAACAGAGCGGCTATGGGGCAGAAGCCGCGGGGAAGAAGTCGGCCAATGAGAAGAAGTCGGCTTCGGCTGTGAAATCTCAACTAGAGTAGAAGGCCGGTGGGAAGGCCAAGCTACCACCGAGAAGTCTGCTCCACCGACTCCACAACCGGCAAGTTCACCGGCGTCACCGGCACCAGTTTCAAATAATTCCAAATCAATAATCTTAGCCATTAATCTCCAGAATTCGAAGTATATACCATAAAGTTTGTTACTCCATGTCTACTCCTATGTTCAGACTTCTTTTTTCCTTACTCTCACTTTTTCTTGCAGTTTTTGTTATAGATAAGGAAGGCAAACAAAACAATGATTTAACATCATGTGTTTCTAGCATGTTGAAAAGGGAAGAGAAATGCTATCCCATTCTACTTTTCTTTTCTTTCTCATATTCATCATCTACTACATGCCATGCTATAATGTCCCAGCTTGTCACTTGGTGCTAGTTGCATGCTAGTGGATGAACTAAATGCTCATACCTAAACCTTTAATTCTACCTTGAGCAAGTCAATCCCCTAGTGCCATGAGTTTGCCCCCCTCCATGCCATCTACAGCCTATTGACTTGTTTATCCCTGCGCCACGATGGCATCATGTCACAAGCCTTTTTTGCCAAGAGATCTTTCCAGCATGGTTCTTGTCTCTAAGGGTTTGACTAGTTTTAGTCCATTTGTGTGAGCTGAGAATGTTGCAACCAATAACATTCTCTAAGGGTTTAACTTGTTGGTTTCTCACCCTTTTTCGGTAGTTACTTTTGATTGTTGTGTATTTGTATGTATCTATCCATGTATTTAGCCAAATGAAATCATGAAAATTGGCATGAAATTTTTATATTTTGCATATCAAACGTAAATGATATTGTCCTGAGAAAATTTCAACATCTCTTTGTACAGTTAATTAACCTCTCATCAAGTCTTAAGCTTCAAGACTTGGTAGGAAGTTGGAGTCAAAAAGCTGATTGAAAATCGCATCAAGACGGTGTGTTTAGGTTCTCAGCAAACCAAACACACTAAATAGCTCACAAAAAAGTAGAATATTTAGAGAGAGGTCAAGAAGAAAATAAAGCTATAGTTTAGCTGTTCTAACCTCTTATTATACTCAGCAAAACGTAAGTAGGATATAGCATTAGACAATGATGGGTTTTGTGGCTATGCAATATCAAGATTTATCTCGAACTTCTTCTCTACAATGTCAAAGAATGAAAGTAGAAAACAGACAAGAAAAAGCCCACCTCGTCATTATTTTAGAACCTAGCAAATGGTATATGTCTTGCTTACACATGCAAAGCACGCATGCACCCAAACAACTTGCTAAAACTTCGTTATTAGAATCTAAAAGAAATTTCTTCAAAAATAGAGGGATTGTGCAAATACCTTGACTCAGGCAGAGAAATCCATCTCCAATACTGTGGTGTGTTACTCCATGTAATATTCATGCTTCTTGGTGATATCATGTAGCATTTACGTCCAGTTGATCTCTCCAATCCAAAGCTCTGCTACCCCGAAAGTATTGATAAAAAAGAAGAAAAGCAAAAAAAAAAAAAAAAAAAAAAATCTATACGCATAAGAAAACCTTCAATATCATACTCTTAGTTTCTTGAAGTTAGGGAAAGCGCGCAAAAAGCTAATATTAGTAGACATAGCCAGAGTAGTGCACAAGTATTTATTTAATTCTTTCTAAAAGCTATTTGGAATATGCTGCAATAATCCCTAAATTGCAAAATTTTCTGCAATTTTTCAAAAAAAAAAAAACAGAAATCGTTATGTAAAAAGACTACAAAACAATAAAAGCACACTCCTTGCAATAAATTAAAAAAAAATTGGCAGATGTGACATTCAGGATCTACATGATGTCTATTTGTAACAAAAATTATAACCGATGTATATCAATATATCTATATATATCAAATAGATAGGAGAGAGAAACTCTCTCTCCTCTCAAAAATTAGAAGAAAAAAAAATGAAAGAAAGATCATAGAAAAATCATGGCCTCCTTTAAGTAATACATCATACCTCTCCTGCTATCTCTATTCTACTCAACTGAAATGTCCAAATAAACACTTTCTTAATTACTTGATATGAACAGAAGGAACAAGTGCTTGTTTCACTTCTCACTTAGGTATCTTCCAGGTTTGAAGGGTTACTTTCTTTTTGTTAGCCAAACACTTCTCTCATTTTTAAGGAATAATATGCTTAATAAATATGCCATATTCGAACCAAAATTTGCATAAAAAATATTCTAATCAGATGCTACTACATGGCATTTGAACATAATTTTAGGAGCATAAGTAATCGAGAATCATGCTTTTAGAACATTTTTGCTAATTTCTATAATTCTCCAAGGGAAATACAAATCATCATGCCGATCATATTCTACTCCACAAATGTCATGTTTTAAAATAAAAAATTTGTTGCATGAATTTCCTTCTAAAAAATTAAATTTGCTTGGATACTCTCTTAAAATTTATATTTATTTCTGTATTCTCATAAAATACTATTTTTGCACAAATGCTCCTAATATAATGGTTCTTCTAATATCATTAATAAAACCATATTTATTTTAATTAAAATAAAATAAAATTTTAAAATTACTTTTTTTCTCCATCACAATCGCCTTATAAATATTTTTTGTACATCCATCTATTAAAGATATTTTGGTCATTTTAATTTAAAATCGTTAATTTTTTAACAGTATTAGATGACACAGGTACATATGCAAATATAAGGATAAAAAAAGAGTAGAATAGTAAAACAAATATCTTACAAAGTAAATATCAATTTTGGAAGAAAATTCATACAAAATTCAATATGTAAGAGGGTTTTTATGCAAAAAGTTTTAAAATAAATTTAAATAAATTTTTTTGCATAAATATCCTTCTTATAATTCAAATTTGCGTGAATATCTTTTTAAATTTATATTTATTTCTGTATCCTTATAAAATACTATTTTTATATAAATGCTTCTAATATAACGGTTCTTTTAACACCGTTAATAAAAATAATATTTATTTTAATTAAAACTAAAATAAAATTTTGAAATTTTGAAAGAGATGCGGTGACGAGGAGCATCATCGCCCCTTTGATGACAAGTTAGGCGTCGTCCACGGCTAGGCCGTTTTGCCACAGGAACAAAATTGCTTTGTTGAACAAAAGAAATAATCGAAAGGGTAACACTATAATTAGGCAAAAAATATATTTTTTTTCCAATTCTGCAGAAGAAGACAAAACAATCATATTTTTTTAAATATTTTATGTTGTAACTATATGACTTCACATAGTGATACGACTTTCGAAATCATATTGTGACATAACTCACCATCGTGCCGCCGTCGACAAGAATAGAGTCGCAGAGTCGGAAATAGAGTTCCTTCTTCGACGAGTACTTGACCGGATCAACGGCCCGCGACAGGATCGACTCGTAATCGGACGGGAGGAACCGCTCCCACAGAGCATCAGAGTTCGCCGCGGAGCGGAAGGCGGCCGAGACGAGGGCCGACCTGCACGAATCAGGAGGCGTCGTGAGGGAGAGCACGTGCGAGATGCAGCCCTCCGGCAACTTGCCGATGGGTCCGCCGCCTTCGGGCTCCTCTCGTCGCCTCGCCATCTATTGCTATTTGGCTTTTGGAGGAAACAAGCTTCAGTTTATAGGGGGAAGGAAGGAATGGAGGAGGAGAGGCCTTGGGTAGAGGCTAGAGACTCCGGATGATTGACTTGGAGTCTTCGACGAAGACTCCAGGAACTGGGCTTCATCCCACGCGGCACGAAGGGATTGATGTGATGCAGGGGAGTTGGTGGCGAGCTCAGGCTCGACTTGGCTACTTGCAGAAGAATCCCAAGTAAAGAGTTCGTGAAGAATAGCGGAACAGAGGGAGGAATCTCCCGTCGGGATTTGGGAGGGTGGGTGGGGAAACGCGTAATTGTCATTTTAAACCCATGAAAAGTGGGGAGGGGGTGGACTGACTTTAATAGTCTCTAGAACGTTTTCTTTGCGATTGGATCCCGAACTCACGCTGATTTTTATAAGTTGAAGTCTGCCGGAACCTAAGTTGACTTCCAATCCCCGCACAACATTAGGCCATGCCAGGCCAAGTGGGCCAGGCCGGATTTGCTTAGAATTTTATTTGTTGAACAGATATGCTTTCTTGAAGGTTGCCTCCTTCGCAGCACATGTTTCTGAAGGTTTCAGGAACTGCGTGTCTGCTTCTTATATTTTAAGTTGTCTCCTTTATTATTATTTTTTTTGATTTTATTGGTTGAACCCACATCCTGTCCCCCCAAAAAAAAGATAGAGAGAGAGATACAGGGTAAGGGGTAACTCCTGTATGAATGGCCGCAATAAAAGAGTTTCATTACTATCATTATCATTTGGAGTGTCCACTTAAATCGGTATTGAATTCCTTGAAATGGAGTCAAGAACACTTATTTTCCATTTTTCATCTTTTAGGAAACCTATCTTTTCTTTGGGAATCAGACGAGTTTACTGCTCCACAGTCGGCATAGGCACCAGAAGCTACTGCAAGCATTGGCTTTCATACATCATACATGTGGCTGAACTTCATAGCAACAGGAACTAGAAGGATTAGTGACGCTACAGAAGCTCCAAATATACGATGGGAAATTGAATATGTCGCACTAAGTTGTGGCTTCTTCAGAGGCAGATGAGGCGACAATGGACGGTTTGAAACTTTTGTGGACTCATACGTGACCCGACTTGCATGGACGCCTCGGCTTCCAATGGGAGAAACCTTTGGCTGGGATGCCCCCCACAGGAGAGAGGAAACATAAGGGAATCTAGTAACAGTTTTGTAGCTCCTAATTTGCTCAAAGCTTGGTGGTGGCCTGTGAAATCCATCCCCGCCACGGCATCCTGAACTGGTGCAAGTAAGAAGCCCTGAAAAAGGTTGATCTAAAGATCTCACCAACAGCCCAAAATGCAGTCATCTGGAAAAGATACAAGCCTCTTATGGCCTCTGATCCACAACATCTACCAGTTTAAATTCAAGTGTAGGTTGCTTTTTGGCACATGTAAACAAGATCCAATCATGTTATGTGAGGGAATCAAGTCCTCTAAAGAAACTTAAAATTTTTTTTTCCAGCCTTTCATTTTTCAGAAGATAAATATTCTTTTATCATCAAAAAATAGAAACCGTTCTCCTACCACGAAGTGCAAATATTGGAGCATCTATCTGAAGTGCAAAACGAGCATTTATCATAAGCTTGCATGCTCCTGCAGTAATCTAACTAACAATTAGTTTCTATGCGCTCCAGTAATAAATTTTCAGGTTGGATAACTCTCCTATATCAGGTGTAACTGTGAGATAAAATCTCATATGATGGTCCCAGAAACTTGCAGATTGTATTCATCATAACGGTTCCATACATGGTGAAGCACTCATGTCTTTTAATTCAAATTTTGAAACCAATTATATAGATTATGTCACGTAAGCCTCTTCAGCAGTTTGCTTTTCTCAACAAGCATGAAGCATCATAGGGTGATCATCAAGCTTTACAATGGAGATGAGTACAGAACCAAGGTTTTATGTATATGACTCCTATTTTAACATCCCAGGAAGGAACTAATACAAGGGTGTAATACAAAGAAGACTGAAATTGTTGTGCACCAGAAGTGCTTGTTTGGTGATAACAGAGGTATTAGAAACAATAAGAATTACCGCAATATAAGCACAGCCAAGTGTTTGAACCTTTCTTCAAGTGGAAAGGTGGACCTTTCAACTTTGTATGGGATCATCATAAACCTTTGTATGACCATTCACAAAAGTCAAAAGTGAAACAGAGGATTCAAGAAGAAAGAACAAAAAAAGAAATTTTAACGACTGAAATTTAGAAAACTCTTAGCTTCCACCATATGAGCTGTACTTCCTGCCAAAAGAATACTGAAGATCTATTATGTGGACCGCAGCGGGCGTTGCAATCTAGATGAAAACGTTTTTTGACTTTACTAAGAAAAGAATGCATCTGCATGTACCTTTTGCCAGACAAGGTACTAAATTTCTTTAATCTTGAAAAAATAGATTCCTTGCAGAACAAGGACACATCCTTTATGTCCTTTAAGATACTTCCAAAACGTAATTGTAAAATTTTTGATATCTCAAGTTTCTTAAATAAATAAATTCCATTTATGAGGAAACTACTTAACCCAAAGAAATCCTGATTAAAGATGAATTTTAAGTTTCCATATTAAAAACTTCATTAAGGTCAGAAAGCACACTCACAGCAGTGAGGAATTTAAGACACTCCCTCAGACTAAATATAAACTTTTGGATATGCCAAGTATCCTAAAAAAATAAATACATTTTATATGGAAACTAACGAACCTGAACTGATCCTAGAAATAATGCTCCCAAATAAAGATGAAAAAGGGGGAATATTCAGTTCCACATAACTTCTATAAGGTCAAGATGCAAGCTCAATCTGTAAGTTCCACGAGGCACGTCACCTGGAATGACTAGTCTAATAACTACCAAAAAAATCCTACACTGTGACAATATCACTGAAAAAATAATCACAAATTTCACAACTAGACTGTCAATAGTAGTTATATGTCTCTTTGTATTTTGTATTGGTACCAGGCATTGGACTTATTTGTTAGCTATTCTTGGGGCCACCGTAGATATAACAAAAAAAACATTAGAGATGGGATAATATAAGGCTACGACCGAAATTAGGATTCACAAAACAGTCAAAAAGAAGTATCTTAGGAATAAATAAATGAAAATTCCAAGAATGAGCTTAGTTTTTTTTTGTCCATCTATATTAGCTCTAACATACAAAAGAAATAGAAACTGGAACAGAAAACAGAAATCAAACAAAAAGGGAGAAGAGAATGGACAAGTAGCAAGAAAACTCAAAGCAAAAGCTTCAAAGAAAAATTAAACTAAAAAAAAAAAGAAACTCTAAATATTCAAATATCTCTATATCAAAGATTATTTAGGCAGATATTTGCAAAGAAAGCCCACAAAATCCTGACAAACCTAAAAAATAATCCTAATCATCAAATACAAGGTTTTGATAACCCTAAAATCAAAAAAAAAAAAATGTCCAATATTTCTCTCTAGGTTTATGAGCAGACTTTGACCCAGAAACAACAAAGATAGTCTCAAAACCAATCTAGACCGGACCACGCAAACAAAGTCTATGCTACCAGCACAGAACCATTGCCAGCAGGAAATGTTGATGGAAATTGGCATCAAAACACCTATGAAGCAGTGAAAAGATGCAGTTTCTCATGATAGACGCTGATCACATAAATTACTTGAGATAAACATAGGTTTTTCTCAGTGCTTACAGCATATCCTTCAGGTTGTCTACAGGAAAAAAACAATTTAAAGTTCCAACAACTTATGTGAGTGCGTAGAAACGACTGATAACGAACAGATAACAGATCTACAAATTCTATTTGAGAAAATTCAAGTGCATATAAATAAATACATATTTGGAAAAATATATATCAAAGAGAAATTCATTACAATTTACAAACATCATAAACAGCATGACCTATGAGTCAAGAAGGCACCCTACATGAGCAGTTGTTAATTTTTGATAGCTCACTTAAACTTCCTGCCTCTGTGAATAGTTTCAGTCTGTCTAACTTGGATACCGATGGTATCTGATAAGCTAAGCTTGAACTGTTGAACATGCTCCTCTCTCATCAAAAAAAGCACCATACTAAAAGGGCCGTGGTCTTGGCCGCTATACCCTGGTTTCACCAGCAAGCAGATAGGGCTTCAACTTGGACAACAAAATAAACAATTTAATGCTAAATGTGCAGTTGATGGATCTAAGAACATAAACGAAAGCTTCTCAATATTAATTTTCTAAGTCGGATAAATATTTTCAATAAAAACTTTCTGGAAATTCTGGCAAAGAAAACCTAAAAAAACTGAAATGATTAGGACTCATCATAGGTATTGTTGCTGGAAACGGGACCCGGGGGCGATCACTCGGCGGAGGAGGAGGAGCTCCGGTGCATGTGGGCGAGCGGCGGTCCGTCGGCGGGCGGCGTCCTCCAGGAGACCTGCACTGAAGCCGGTGGCCGGGCTTGCCGGCGCCGGCCC
>JAOXJJ010000565.1:0-20096 GCA_025769935.1 Phoenix roebelenii
TTCCAAATGAAAGGAGGAGCTTTAATTTCAAAGTATACTGACTCATACCTTTCAATTTTGGATACACTAAATGACTAAACATTTGAATTCATTTTAAAACCTTATCTATGAATCACTTCTTGAATGAGCAATTCACTTTACAAATACTCAATGTTTTGCCATCATCAAAAAGGAGAAGATTGTGGAGTGATTGAGCATACCCTAATTAATTTTGATGAGCACAAAGCATTTAGAGTATATCTTATGTTGTTCTAATGAATTCAATCTAGTATTTTAGAAAAATATATGTGAATGTCTGTTTAAGTGCCTCGAGCTTTGGTTCAAAGTAATTTGGCTATGAGTTGAACTCAATTTGAACCAAAGTCTGCATCACGAGTCGACTCCGGAACTTTACTAGTCGACTCTGAGTGGTTTAAAGTTTCTGGCACAAGCTCAAGTCGACTCCGACACTCTACGAATCAATTCCAAGTGAGAACAGACAGAACGACAAAACGATGGTACTTCATACCTTATCAGCGAGTCGACTTCAAAAGGTTTCGAGTCGACGTCAACGCTTGGCGAGTCGACTCCAGATGATTCCGAGTCGACTCCAAAGGGTAACAGACAGAAGGACAGAACGATGGATTTTAGACCCTGTTACCGAGTCGACTTCAAAAGGTTGAGAGTCGACTCCGACTATTGGCAAGTCGACTCCCAGTATGTCCGAGTCGACTCCCAGAGAAAAGCAGTCTAAAAGGGCAGAGAATCAGTTTTCAGAGATCCTATGAACGAGTCGACTCTAAGTGTTCCAGAGTCGACCCCCATGTCAGCTGAGTCGACTTCAACAAGGCTCGAGTCGACTACGATGCAGAATAGTTCAAAAGACAGAGAATCAATTTCTCGGTCTCTATGAACGAGTCGTCTTCCAAAAATATCAAATCGCCTCTCAAGTCAGCCGAGTCGACTCGAGAAAGAAAAACAGAAAGATGGATTTCTGGAACCTTGAGAACGAGCCGACCCTTAAGTGCCTGAATCGTCTCCAGCTGTTGGCGAGTCGACTTCAGTTTTGTACGAGTCGACCCCAGAACGAGGAAAGCACTTTAATTCAAATTGTGAACAGTGGGCAAGTCGTCTTCGGTAAAGCGTGAGTCAACTTCAGTAACAGTCGAGTCGACTCCAGATCGCACAAGTCGACTCCGATCCCAACGGATACATTGTCAGGATGTGCAGACGGGACAGAACGGCTCCAAATTGCTTTCTAACGGCTAGTGTTCAAAAGTAACCACTTAAATAGCTAGAGTAAACAGTAGTAGACAACAAGAGAGTTATTCTATCTGAGCATAAAAGATTTTTCAACCACCAAAAGCTTAAGAAGAGTGAATCCAAGCAAAGGAAGAAAGAAGTGCATTCAACTCAATCCGAGAAGTGCTTCTTTCGCATTCAAGGCTCTACTACTGTCCTTCATTCTTCGTCACATTTAAAAGGAGACTCAGAAATCGAGAAGCCCCCACTTCTTCATCTAAAATCTGTTTGAGGGCTTCTAACTCTACTTTGTTTACATTGTCTCTCACTTGCTCTTTTAAGAAGCTTTCTTTGAGAACTTTTAAACTCTCATTTTGTATACTTGATTCAATCGGGGGATTGAATCAAGGGTTGTAAGGTTTGTTGGTGAGCCAAAGATAAAATCAACGGTATAAGATTGTGGTTGGTGAACCTGAAAAAATCAATTGGGTTTGATTGTGAACTCGAAAAAATAATTGGGTGGTTATAGTCGGTGAGCCTGTGAAAACCGACCGAGTTCGTTGTGATCAAATGAAAACAACAAGTTGGGTTGTGAGCTTGTAAAATAACCGGCTGTAATCCTAGGGATTATAGTGAACTCCCGAGTGCGGCTTGGGTAGTGGACATAGGAGCAAAAGTTGGCTCTGGACCACTATAAACTTTTCTGTGTTTGTATTGGACATTGTCTCTTTCACTCTCTTCACTCATTGCATCTAGTAATCCAACTAATTCACTTGCAATAGATTTAGTTACTCACTCATCTCATTTTTAATTGATCGATATTTAATTAAAATCCAATTCTCCCTCCTTCTTGGGTTGTCTCCTTGGAAAACAAGTATAAATCGAAATAATTGTCTATCTATATCTATATTCTTTTTTCTTTAACGGATGTGGATACGGATATGAATATAGTCAAATGCTCAAATTCTTATTCATATTGTAATATATTCAGATATGAAAATGGATATGGAGAGATATTTCAGCTCCATTCTCATCCTTAATCAAATGTGGCATTTTGGGCAGGTCATTGACCTTTTCGTTTTAATGAAAGGGAGGTAAAACCATCCAGCATTTTCATGACAACTAAAAGGAGGAATGCCTCTTCCTTAAGTGCAGTACAAATTGTGACAATTTTTCCTGTATGTCATTGCCTACCTATGAAAGAAGAATTGCATCTAAACATAGAAAGGTAATCACAGTTTGAATGTGGTTAGCATTAAACCAAAACCTAGTGCTCAATTACTCACACTCAAGGGATCGAGCAACATAGCTCTCATGTAATACTTCTCATTAAGATTACTTGTTTATTGTACAAAAATCTTAATTTGGGAAATTTTTTTATGGTACTATAAGAAAAAAAAATATTTTTGAGTGATGCCGAAGATCCTAGTCTTAACAGAGATGGACCGCTGCTCTGCGTGAGTTCACCATCTATCCTTATCAAATTATATGGAATAATGGTGAAGGAGCAGGTGTCGACAATGGTTGATAGGGATCTCACCACCGTGGAATGGTTCACAGGAATTCTATTATTTGAGACCGGTGAAAGTCTTGTACAAGCAAGCTTGACTGAAACCGAACAATTGAATATTATGTATATATTGATATTTATTTAATTAGATACATATACAAATTGAATAGTAGAAGTGTGAATATAAATACAGATATATGTCAGATAACTAAACTTTGTGACCATAGGTCAAAAATACTACTGAGTGGAAAGTAAATCATTAACAATATATTAAAATGATCATTTATTTTTTAAAAAAGTACACTATATAAATCGAAATAATTGTCTATCTATATCCATATTCTTTTTTCTTTAATGGATATGGATACGGATATGAATATAGTCGAATGCTCAAATTTCTATTCATATTAAAATAGATTCAGATATGAAAATAGATATTGAGAGATATTTCAACTCCATTCTCATACTTAATCAAATGTGGCATTTTGGGCAGGTCATCGACCTTGTCGTTTTAATGAAAGGGGGGTAAAACCACCCAGCATTTTCATGACAACTAAAAAGAGGAATGCCTCTTCCTCAAGTGTAGTGCAAATTGTGACAATTTTTCCTGAATGTCATTGCCTACCTATGAAAAAAGAATTGCATCTAAACATAGAAACATAATCATAGTTTGAATGTGGTTAGCATTAAACCAAAACTTAGTGCTCAATTACTCTCGGGCCAGCTTATTGGAAATTTAATATTTTCTATGCCCCTGCCCGACCCATAATCTCAGCTCTACTATATAGACATCTCTTTATCTTTTCTATTTTTCCATTTTAAATGGTGCTCATGAAACTTTGCATGAGATGATCATGTCACACCTACCTTGTGCGCATAAGTCATAGAAGTTTAAACAAGATATAAGCCACGAGTACAGCCAACCCGTAAAGCAATAATCCCCGTCCCTCCTAGTAGTGATTTGGCCTGAAAGGGACTTGCTAAGAAAAAGTACCCTCAATAACAAAAAAGAAAAGAAAAAATAAAAAAAAATGCTACTACAATAGAGCGACTATTGTTATGTTAATATACTGGCTTAGTATTGAGCTCTAGAATCACTTTCCACTTGGCACCTGCAATTTTTTAATCAAGAATAAAATATCATTCACGTTTCTAACTGTAAGAAGGTTCTCCCAACAACTTGACACCATCCTATAGCACAGAAGGGTGGAATGTAGCATCAAATTGACTAATTAGGTTTTTGTACCTTGGAAATTTTTCGATTGGCTTGATATCAGATGTCCACCAACCCCTTTTGACATCTTTGCTCAAGGGGTCACCCTCCAAACATCTTTGCTAAAGGTGTCTCCCCTCAAAATATCATATAAATGGACCTCTCATCCCTAAAGCAGAAGCCAACTACTCCATGATTTGCTAAGCTATTCTGTCCATATTTTTTGAGCCAATAAATAATGGTGCAATTGGAAAGGATCTTTCCGTTGGTATGTTTTTGTCATTCATCCTGTCTATGTCTGATGATAGCGAAGGGGTCTCCTGCAAATCCCACCCCCCTTTCCCCCTCTCCTCCAGACATGCAATCCATGAGCTCGATAATTTTGGGCAGTAGTTCCATACCACTTAAGGCTTCCTTCCTTCGTGTAACCACCAAGTTTCTTGCCGTAGACTCTTGGACCACGGCTACAATAATTTAGGTTGGAGTCGTATAGCTACGCACCAAGAAACATGTCCTTAGCAAGAAAACAATAGACCAAGACTTCAGAGAATTAAGAGCAAAAGTAAGTCTACTATGATAAAGGTAAAATACCCCTAGATGGCACCTTCAACTTTTGAATATGGATTTAAATATTGGAAGAGCACAGTTCCTAAACATATCAAGATCCGCTCTCTTTTTTCTTTTTTTCAATCAATTCCCTGCTGCAATTTTTCCGCATGAAAATAAAGAATGGCACTGTCGGCTAGAGCTGCAGCTTTCCGACGTAGACCTTGGCCCATCCTCACCGGACGACAATATATTAGCTTCCGATGGAAGTTTACACATTCTAATTTGTATCATAGCAGCCATCGAAACTTTGGCATTGTACTGGATCTTTGTTGGCATTGGGGACCTGACAATCGTCTCTAGATCCTAGAGAGATCGAGGTTGGATTTTGTTCCAATAATTACCATCCTCGCGTATAATATTTCACAAACTTGAAGTTTTCAAAAAATAAAATTAAATATACTCCATAAAGAAATTGGTATAAATATTAAAACTTTTACCTACCCAAACAGCCATATTTTAAGGATTTACAGTCCCCATTTCGGCCAATTACTTGAAAATGTGTTCATGTAGGAATCGCCTATACCTGTCGCACATCGAATGTGATGGTTCAAACATTTCAGTACTAGGCGTTGGACACAAATGACTAATGATGCAAGGGCTTATTGTTTCTTGTGGTTTTTCATGGACATTTTAAATACTTGCACAGTTTTATCAATGGCTTGACAGGGTCCACACAAACCCTCTAGGCTAGAATGAATAGATTTCTAAAACAGACATGTAAGAATTGGCGTGTCCTCACACTTGGACTCTAGTGATACGAATATGCGACACTGGATGACACTGACGATCATACCTACCAGTCTTAGCTCAGCTGATTGCCACCTTTCATACCGTATATCTCAGAAAAGAAAATAAAGGTGGCAATCGTTTCTTGTGAAACCTGGACAAATATATATGATTGTACCAATCAAATTTCCGTCCTAAATGAAAAGGTAATCTCAGCCAGTGCATGCTTTATTGTACACAAAGAGGTAAAAGCTTGCTGTAACGTTGATTTCTTGCATGCCTCACATTGGTGTGCGTCTCCATCCTTACCTACCGAGCAACGAGCCCGCAACAAATTCCTACATCCATTTTGGCACCAGAATGACCTGCATCTGGGCATGCATGTCAGGATCTTCAGCTGATGAATATAGTATGCGTACTACCAACAATTCCCACAGTCATGTTTATGTATAGCAGATTCTCTAGCAGAAATATCGACACCTATGCACATGCTGCGGTGGTGAGAAGCAGCACATGAGTGCAATACAAGTGATGAAGATTGCATGAGGGACAGATGAATGCTGTCGTGCAGCCCGGCTTAAATGCGAGGTTTGTCTTCTACCAGTGCTTCATTTCGGACGGCCTTCTGGATCTCAATCAACCCGACAGAAGGAAGAATCTCTAAGACAGGAATTGGCACCTGGTAGGGACCAGAAGCTGACTTATTTTGATGAGTAAGGGAAGCGCATAAAGAGGCCACCCGTTGTTTTGTTTGATGAAACAGTGGAAAAGATTACCCCAAAGATGAGAGAATCGGAAGTACACGGGACAGGTGAAGCAGGCTTACATAACAGCGCATTGAAGCTGGATTAAAAACAGTGGAAGTTGGATTTCCTTCGCCAAAGAGATATGGCAAAGGTCCATAGGCTGTTCGTACATGTTAAGGATGTCCACGAGGAACCAATCAATGTAGTGGAAGAATCTATTTAGGTAACCACACGCTGTTAGACGAGGGATGTTGTTGAAGATGCGAGCGAGCGAGCTCATTTATATCATGACTGAAGAAACCATTCTGAAGGGAGAGCATGAGAAGTTTAAATTAATACATGCAAACCTCCCAACTGCTGTGTACGTAGGCGGGCATGACGAAGATATGAACGTACGTAGATGAGAAGTTTTACGCACACGTCCAACACTTTGAAGGAAGGGAGGATTTGAAATTGCGATGTTTTGGCGACCGGTGCTGGCGCAATGGTGGTACTCTGGGGTCCATTCTTTCGTGAAAAACGCAGGAGACAGAGCATGCACGCGGTCCCAACGTGCTTCACCAGACCCCGCAGCCCGAGACAACTAGGGCATCAGGAAGTAGGACCCACGGCGTACAGAAGACGAAATGAGTAGACAAGCAATGGACGTCGTGACAGAAACCAGCCTGACTGATTGGAACCCTTTGCATTCTACGACGTTCGCGGCGTTCGGAGACGCCGAACTTGGGCGGAAATTTTAAATTATGGCAATGAAATCAACGGTAGCAAGATAAAAATTTTATTACAGTATGTTGCGGCGAATGCGTGGTAGTTGGAAGAAGATACAGCTCTCATATGCTTATTTTTAATTTTTAGAAATCCGCTAAAATAGAGATTAGAGAATAGAAAGAATATAATGAAAGGATAAGTCCTACAGCAAAAATTTGACTAATAAATAACTCAATTATGATTATAATAGAAGCTTCGAGAGATATTTATAAGTAATACAAGAGAAACTTATTACTTGTAGTTTCAAATATGGGATTTCAAATTCTATTCTAACTCAAAAAAATTCTAACTATTATCTTTGTATTAATATCAAAAGTTTTTAAAAACAACGATTCACAAAAAATTAAAATTTTCTCGAATTAATTAACATTAAACTTTTTTCTAACATGGCAAAACTAGCTTAGGCTCCAAGATTTGTGTGTACACGACCTGGGACCGCAACCCATATAGCGCGCATGTGCACCCCACATAGTTTCACGATTTGTGCGTTCTAGCCTCGTATAGAGTATTCAGCTCAAACCCACTTATCTAGCAAGTGGTCCTAGCACTATAACAAAAATAGGATTTTCCGACTCCTATGTGCCAACACAAGAAAGAAGAGTAGGCAATTTTGTGAGCGCGCCAACGCTTTTTAGTAGCATCGGTAGAAATTAAACTAAAACGACGCTAGATAGCATCGTTGAAACCAAATTGTAAGACGACGCCTCTAAGCATCGTCGAAGGCCAAAAATAAAAAGAGTAGACGATGCAAAAAAGCGTCATTGGAATCCTACTCACTAAACACCCCATTTAATACTTCACTTTTTTCTTAAACCTAGGGCCAGATGACGCTTAAAAGCGTTGTCAGATGCCAACCCACTCCCACTTGGGCCAAACGAGACTTCAAAGCATTGTCGGATGCCAATCGAGTCCTAGACAATGCTGTAAGTGTTGGAAGGCCGATGGTGTCCGACGACGCTTATAAGCATCGTCGGACACCATTCAACCCCCCTACCATCCCATAGTCATCGCCCTATAAAATGCTGCGACCCAAGCCGCCATCACAGAGAGAGAGAGAGGAGGAGGAGGAGGAGGGGAGCCGAAGGGAGGGTCGCCGCGCGACCTCGATGGGGTACTTGAGGTTGAGGTTGGGGAAGCCGAAAAAGGAGGTGATGGAGTCGTTGGGGGTGGAGTAGGGCAAGGAGGAGCCATCGGTGAGGACACCGGGCGAGGTGGAGACGAGGATCTCTCAATGGCGGAAGCTGATGAGGATCTCCCAGGAGTCGAGGTCAGCGGTGGCCCTGAAGGCCATTGCAGTCCGAGATGGAGGGCATCGGGCGGAGCCACTATCCGTCCTAGAGGATGCTGCTGCAGTCCAAGAAAAATAAAAAAAAGACCAGCGGAACAAAACCAACCCCCGACCACAAAAAGGAAAATGGTTCACTCATGTTTAACAATGAATATTATTAAGTGGATTTTTCTTTCACAAAAATCATAGAAAAAATATGCCATTCTTATCCAATATATCTCTCGTTCGGAAGGATCGCTCTATTTATTTCCAATAACATCAAGCTATGATTGAGAGATGAGTTTTTCTTCTCTTTTTTCTTTTTCTTGAGAGAGAGAAGAATGTTTGTTATCTTATATCTCTTATATATACTTCTTAAAATTTCTACGTTCACCTAAAGAAAATGGAAGGTTGCGATTGATATTCTTACCTTTGAGTAACAAAAATTTCTATGTTTTTTTAAGTTCTCAATATATACAGCCTCTATATTTTTTTCTTTTGCTGGTCGTTTGTATAAATGCAGGAGGTATATATATGAAGGTACAGGTAGGATAGTAACACTTGGAAGCAATATCACATTAAGATTAATCCATTCAATCCATATTTATGAATAATGTTTGCTCTCATATTAGTCAAAAGTCTACGTTATCATTCTCTTCTATTTGTAAATATTTAAATGATTCTACACTATTCAAGAGAACTAAAAGCTTATTCCGTCCTATCTTGGCTTGCCACCTCATGATTTATGATTTTAAAATTTGAAAAGTTGCAGTACATTAATAAAGATTGTAACATTGGTGATAAGATCCTCAGTCAACGAAGAATTTGCTAGTGGCAGGGGAACTGAAATAGAGCACTAGTCACTCTTATCTTAATATTTAAGTGGAGATTAGGAGAGGATAATGGAGAAACTCACTCATACTTTTCATTCAATTCCTAGCGACACTCAAAATGGTTGAGTACAAGGATTTATAGAGATACAATATGAACCTTCAAATACTCTTACCTAAGTTCATCACTATTACTCAAGCAACACAATACAAGATTCTAAGAGACACCGTGTAGAAATTTAAAAGACATGACTCCTTGAAACTCTAAGAGACATCACGGACTTCACCAAAAATAAGACCTCAATATATAGAATTTATATGCTATATCTTTATATCTTAACTTAACAATTTTTCTACACTATTCCCTTCACAAAATGTGAAGTTATGGCATGTTTTACTAAAGATCAAAGAATCAGTCCGAGAATAACTCTATGACTTCCTCACAATATTTAAGAAATGACACCATATACTTATTATATTTACCACGACTTCCTCTTACGATACTCCTCCACACCAAAATATAACATAATAAAATTAAGTTTAACTATTTAACAGAATTTGTGTAGGCCAAGATCTCTATTTCTTATTTTTTTTCAATGGAAGATCTCTATTTCTAATCTGATAGGCTTTTGGTATCACCACACATTCCCTAATTGGATGGTATTACCTCTTGTTAATTGGCCAAGAGAATAGGGCTTTGATTTTGAGTGGGATCATCCCTCACCCATTAGCAAAGACGTGTTTTTGCAAGCTCTAATTCGGTCTACCAGGGGCTTTGTCTCCAATCTAAGAAGGTAGAGGGTGGGTTAGAGCCCTTCTGGATTAAAAAATAAAAATAATAAATAATGAAAAAAAACTCTGGTCTTTGGTATCTAATGGTTCAAACTAACCACGACTCTAGTTATGCACCCTCTATATTCAATTATCATACACACGATGTTAAGAAGGGATTTTACATCCATCACCAAAATCCTTGAGAAAAATTATGGATCACCCAATTCGAGAATGGCTTAACTTAAACAAAATACAAAGTTAACACCACGAAAGTCAACAACATGATGTCAATATGAAACAACTCCTTGTAATCCTACCATGCCACATTGGACAACAAAAATAGGAAAACAAAGTGGCACTCTCAAGCATTTTGCTCAATGTCTCAAGATCTTGTAGGGCATCTGTTCCACAAGTAGATAGTGCAAGCCACCGCCTTGGCCCATAACTCATTTGGCAAGTTCTTGCTCTTCAATATGCTTCGAACCATATCAAGAATAGTTTTACTCTTCCTTTCGATGAAGTCATTTTGTTGGGGGAATAGGGAGCTGTCAAAGGATGCCAGAGACCATGCTCTTCTCAAAAATCTTTGGAGGCTTTGGATGTGAACTCGCCACCTTGATTAGATCTCCAAGCTTTGATGGAGTAGCCACTTTAGTTGTTTAGTTCTTTATATATGCTTTGAACTTTTTGAAAGAACCAAATTTGTTACTGAGACAAGGGATTGGACAACAAAGGCAGATTTGTTTAGCTCTCAGCAACAGCCAGTTCGCTCTCTAGGGCGATTGCTTTGAGGTTCATGTGGTTGAAGATGGAGGAGAAAGCCAAGGCGAGCAAGGCGTTGGGAACACCCCCGGTGGAAGCCGGGGTTTGCCAGCATGGGGCAAGGAGCTGGGTGGTCTGCTGAAGCCCGAGGGCTGGGAGACGCACCTAATCTTGGAGGGAGAGGTGGAGAATATCCGGTGTCTCTTCACGGCAATCCTCAAGCTACCAGAGGAGCCTATTGAGGTATCGCGGAAGGAGTGGAAGGATCGAGTGGTGGTTGTTCGAAGCCTCGACCAACCGTGTGCTGACAGAATGGGTGGCCTGAGACATCACTCTTCGGAGGAAAATGGAGGTCAAGGTGGAAGTGGTGCCTTTCATTGACGACCACCTCGCACTCCAATTTAAATCGACCACCGATCGGGATAGTGCCCTCACCAGCGGCCCGTGGTTGGTGTCGGGGCAGTTCCTAGGAATAGAGCCGTGGGCTCCCGAATTCGTGCCGGGATTGGACACCGTGAAGATGGCGGTGGACTAGATCTAGCTCCCTTTGCTCCTGGTAAAGTATTGGTCGAGTGAGATGATCCTTTGGATCACGACAGTGGCAGGTCGCCGCTTGCCGTTGACGGAATCACCGAGCAATAGAAGGTTATGGAATTGCTTGCATGAAGGAGGCCATCGACGCCACCGCGTCGCTGCTGCCCGGCATTCAGATCAAGAGGAAGATGAGGGTGTTGTGGCAGCCCTTCATTTATGAGAACATGCCGGTATTTTGTTTCGACTGTGGGCGAATCGGGCATGTGGAGGCGAGCTATAGGTTTCTAGCATCGAAATCAATGGAGGAGGGGCAGGATCGGTTGTGGACCCCTGCTCCCATGGTGGTGGAGACCAGCGGAGATCATAAGGAACCGGACTCGAGCTCCAAGGAGGAGTTTCTGAGGTTGATCTTCGGCCCATAGCTGGCGGCTACACGGATCCGGCCGCCACGCGCAGCAAAGGGCTTCCATGGCCGAGGAAGATGATCGAGTCAACGCTCGAGTCGTCCTCCTCTAGGCCGCAATCCCCTCCCAACCATCTGAGCTTATCTGACTCGCCGCCGGACTCGGATGGTTGGTAAAAACTAGCGAAGGTGGCGATCTGGTGCTTGCCTATGAAGGAACGATCGGCAACTCGGGCTTAAGGTCGAAAATGACTTAGGGTCGTTGCCGAGTCGAGTCAAGTTTTGACCCACTGTGCGCCTTGGTTGTCTTAGTGAAGGGCGCGGGTGGCTTTGGGCCGATTGAGGTGGAGGCCAAACCAAAAATCTTGATGGTCGATGCGGGCCTAGGCCGGTCCAACAAATGAACCAGAAGCCCAACGTCCATTCTAGATGGCGTGGGGTTGGGCCTGGCTGCTATGGGCTAGCCAAGGAGTGCGGGTTGCCCCTCCTATGCAGAAGAATCGGGGCTGCCCACCGCGTCCAAGTGTCAAGCCGAGCTTGATTAGGGCCCGAGAGAGCAGGAGCAGGGGATTATCTAGCTTCTCCCCCGGCGAGGGTGGCCCCGGCCCGGTCCTACCACCGATGGCCCCCAGCTCCTCTCAGCCTTTGTTGGCAAGGTCTCCCAAGGTGGCTTTGGGCACTGATTTGCTAGAGAAGGGTGCTCTGAGTGACTTGGTCGCAGATCCCCAAGAGCCTGGGCTAGATGGGGAGGTGGTCATTTGCGGCAGACAAGTGGCTAGTCAGGTGGCCACCGATCTTACAGAGGGGCCCCTTGGATCATCCTTCAGTTGTGCGGAATTTAAGGTTGGTAGTGATGGGAGAAGGCTCGGATCCCTTTGAGGGTGATGGGGTTGGTGTTGGGCCGACCCAGACTAGGGTGAAGGGAGCTGGGGCCCTGTGCAACGATGAGCAAGGGCCCGACCGGCAGTGCGGTAAAGAATGAAGATTCTCACTTGGAACTACAGGGGGTAGCCAAGCCCTCTTTCAACAATTCATTCAAAAGTTTGGTCCAGGTGTATGACCAGAACATCTACTTCTTGAGTGAGACACGGCATTTGGGAGATGGTCTCTGTAGAGCACAACATCGTCTAGTAGCTACTTGGTACTTCTTTGCAAGAAAGTCTTAGGAGTTGTCGGAGGGTATCTTGGTGCTGTGGAAGCAAGGAATTGCTACTATGGATGTGTTCCACAATTGCCCTTAGCAAGTTGTTATGGTAATCTCTGAGCCTAATGAAGCTCTTTATATTTTGTCTTGTGTGTATGCTAGTATGACTATAGGATGAGGAGAGCCCTTTGGGATGAGGTCACCAACCTTGTCTCTCATAGAATCACAACCATAGTGGCGGGCGATTTCAACTGCATACAGGGGCCAAGTGAGAAGAGAGGCGGCACGGCCTATACTGATAAGGTGGAGAGAAGGAAGTTTCAAGACTTTTTAATGGCGAATGGGTTGGTGGATCTTGAATTCTCTGAGCTGAGATTCACTTGGTGCAACAACCATTTTGGCCATGTATGGGTGTGGAATAGGATCGATAAGGCTGTCGCATCACCATGATGGATCCAATGTTTCTCCGACTACCAGATTCATCATCTGCCCCAGATTGCTTCTGATCACTACCTACTCTTGATCTCCACTGCTTCTAACTCTATCCATAGCAATCCTTTTCATTTTAAGAAGGTGTGGTTGTTTTACCTCCAGTCCTGGGACATCATTAAGGAGGCCTGAGGGATGTTGGTGTGAGGAGATGCTATGTAGAGGGTCTTGAACAGGTTGAAGCTCACCAAGCAGAGGCTTCATAGATGAAACCGTGAGATAGTGGGTGACATCTTCAAAAGATTGGAGGTAGAGGCGTTCATTGTTGACCTTTAGGAGAGGGAGAATAGGAGTGGTGAGCTTCTAAAGGCCCGCATGGTTGTTCTTCTTCAGAAGCTGGCTTTGCACCTTTTCCTCTTGTAGTAGCAGGAGGTCTTTTAGAGACAGAAATCCAGTCTAGTCGATTAAGAAGGATGACAGAAACACTTGGTTCTTCTACCGGTTGATTATCATTAGGATGCAAATGAACAGGATCCGTTCCTTAAAAGATAGGGCAGGACAGCGGGTGGAGGAGGAGAGCGGGGTTAGACATATTCTAGTGGACTTCTTTAGGTCCAGGTGAATGGAGGATGGTAACTCGGAGGTGACGCCCATTTTTTGTTGCCAAATATTGGAGTTGGGGTGACAGAGATTGCAGACTTGATTTAGGGTGTGTCAGACCTGGAGGTGCGGGGGGTTGTTTGGGCCCTGGCAGAGGAAAAAGCCCTGAGGATGGATGATTTTATCCTTCTTCTTCAGAAGATATTGGTGCATTATTCGGAGGGCAGTAGTGAAAGCAGTCTAGTTATTCTTCAGCACAGTATCGATGGTTGATGATTGGAAGGCAACCTATGTCACCCTTATTTCGAAGCGCCTGGATGTGGCGGAGCCTAGCCACTTTAGGCATATCAACTTTTGTACTACCCTTTACAAGGTTGGGGCAAAGATCCTAGTGGGCAGGATGAATCCCTTGCTACCTAGTCTCATCTGTCAGGAATAGGGGGCGTTTGTGGGGAGCCGGGGTATTACCGACAACGTCCTAATTGCTTAGAAGATAATGTGAGACCTGCAGTGGGCTCCGAGGAGGCAAAGCTACATAATAGTGAAGCTTGACATGGAAAGGAAATATGGCAGAGTTCATTAGCACTTCCTTAGGCATGCATTGGAGACCTTTGGCTTCCACGAGACCTGGATAGCCTAAATTCTATGCTGCATGTAGGGGCCTTCCTTTTTCATCCTGGTCAATCGGACGTCGTCGCCTTTCTTCTGCTCCATCATCGGGCTTCGCTAGGGTTGTCCCTTGTCCCCTTTTTGTTCATCATCTATGTTGATGTGCTATCTCGTGCCCTACGGGCTGCTTGTTGAAAGCAAAAACTGGAAACTTATGTACCGGCTCTTGGTGCCCGACCAATCTTTTACCTCCTGTTTATAGATGATTGCCTCTTCCTGGTCAGGGTGAGGATGAGGGATGCACTGGCCCTCAAAGGGGTTCTAGAGACTACTACAAGGTTGCAAGGCTAAGGGTGAATTTCCACAAGTCTACCGTTTGCTTAATCCGAAGATAAAGCTGTCGATGGGACAGAAGATTAGAGGTCTACTTGGCATGAGGGAGCTGGAAGGGTCGTGGAGCTACTTTAGTGTTCCTATTATGAGAAGAAGACTACAAGTGTTGGAGTGTATCGACTTGGTGCAGCGCATCCAGGAGTGGATGGAGGGCTGAAGGGCAACCTCGTTATCCATGATGGACAAGCTGACGTTGGTCAAGTCAATCCTATGCTCTTTGCCAGTATACCTCATGTCAAACATTATAGTCCTGAAGACTATGCTAAAAGGTTTGAGCGGCTCCTTGGGATTTTCTTTGGGGCTCGCATGGTAGCGGCCACAATGTGCATCTACTAGCTTGGGAGACGATCTGCCAGTCGACCTGCAAGAGAGGATTAAGTGTACAATCTCTTCTTGTAAGGAGAGAGGCAATGATTACTTGGCATGTGGCGAGGCTTGTAGGCTTGTAGGGTTAAGCCACAGTATTTCTGAAGTTAAGTGATGACTGTCCGGTACGGCCCGGTATGAACTGGGGGCAACTCAGAGTAGCCGGAGGTGCTCCTACATTTGGAGGAAAATCTACAAGTATGCCCACTGCCTTGGCAAACACTAGATGGCTAATTGGTGATGGGCGTAGTATGGATGTGGTGGTGGACCCTTGGGTGGACTTGCTTCCGATAAGGCTTTGGCCGACTATGGTCAACGTTGAAACCATGGACAGACTTTGGGTTTGTGATCTTCTCCACTCGAAGGGGGCTAGATAGAAAACTAACCTAATTGGTCATCTGTTTGGGGAGCATCTCGCAAAAAGGGCCTACTCGCTTTCTAGTCCAAAGAGTGCCAGTCCGAACATGCTGGTTTGGAGTACGTCCTACAGACCCAGAGTCAGAGTGGGAGATATCTATCGCATCCTTCAGAGTGAGCAACGTTCGGGGTTGGGCTGTGCCTAGATCTGTAGGTTCGTCTTTCATCCAAGAGTGAACCTATTCCTATAGAAGATGGCTTGGGGCCGGTTGCCAATGAGATTGGTGCTGTACGAGTAGGGACTATCCATCCATCCTCAATGCCCTGGGTGCCAGATGAGTAAGACTGTGGACCACACTCTGTTTCAGTGTGAGCGAGCTAGGAGGGTCTAGAGACTCGTCGAGATCTTGTCGGATGCTTGGTACTACTCGAACTCTTTTTTGCAGACACTTAGATTGTGGGCCGTTGCCCCCAAACTCGTCAGGTGGCTGTTACGGCAACTTACACTGCTTATTAGATTTGATTGGCTAGGAATGCCTGAATTTTTGGTGAGAACAACCCTTCACCTATGTTCGTTTTGGAACGGGTCCGGATACAGGCGGAAAAGATTATCCATATAGATTCGTCGAATAGACCTTTGATAGATCTAGGCGCTTGGGGCTCTACTTCTGTTCGTGTAGTGCCTTGGATAGTGTTTTTACCTGGAGCCATCATCTCTAAGTTTTTTCAAGGTCAACTTCGATGGTTGCATGCTAGATGGTGATAGGAGGAGAGGTGCAGGCTTCATCATCAGAGGTTCAGACTCTAGGATGGTTATTGCTGGTGGGTGCTAGATCTTCGACACCTCAATCTTGAGGGTTGAGCTGAGGACAGCATGGGTCTATCTGGGTCATGCTGGCCGCATGCTGCAGGCTAGAGCAATCATGCTTAAGGATGATTCGGCTACGGTAATTGGCTAAATCCAAGAGAGCATCGACAGCATGGGTGGGTGCCACCCTTGCTTCGAGACATCTAGGCTATGGTTAGTGGTGGTGTAGAGTTCCAGGCCAAGCATGTTTATAGAGAGACTAATGAAGCCGCAGATTGAGTGACCTTGTATGTGGCTGATCACTTCGAAGAAGCCCTATGGGTTGGGGAGAGAAAGTTGCCTAAAGCACTCCGTGATTTGTTGTTTTTTAACTTTTTTGGATGCATTCATACTAGAATTGTATGAATTATCTATTTTAGCAAAAAAAAAAAACCGAGGGATCGAAAAATTTTTGCTTGCCATAGCCGAGTTCTTCTAGGCTCTAATACCATTATGTTAGTGGCAATGGAAGCGAAATAGAACACTAGTCACTCTACGTTAATATTGAGGTGGAGAGTAGGAGAAACTCGCTAATATTTTTTATTCAATCTCTGGCCACACCCAAAATGATTGAGTACAAGGGTTTATATAGATATAATATGATCCTTCAAATATCCTTATAAGAGTTCATCGGTATGACCCAAGAGACAGACTCTAAAAGACACCATGTAGCCCAGAGATATTCACGACCTTTACCCAAAATATGGTACCAATACAAAAAATTTATGTCATATCTTTGCATATTAACTTAACAATTTTTCGAGACTATTCCATTTACAAAATATGAAGCCATGGCACCTTTGTCTAAAAGTCGAAGATTCAATCTGGGAATGACTTTTTGACTTTCTTGCACCACTTAGAAAATTAATCCCTGCATTTACTACATTTAATGTGACTCTTTAGGATGGGAATGACTTTCTAACTTCCTTGCACCACTTAGAAATTTACTCCATGCATTTACTACATTTATTGTGACTCCTAGGATACTCCTCCACACAAATTGTGACTTAACATAACCAAAAATAACTATTCAACAGAATTTGTGCAGGTCAACATCGCTGCTGCTTCTTTTTTTTTTCTTTTTTTTTTTTGTGTGTGTATACATCGGCAGCTCACACTTGACAAGTGTGAAAACAGCCAACAACTGCTTCTTTCTTTTCAATGGAAATTCTCTGCTTCTAATTTGATAGGCCTTTAATATCACCACACTCGGATGGTATTACCTCTTGTTAATTAGGAAAGAGAATATAGATTTGATTTGGAGGAGATTGCTCCCTCACTTATTAGCAAAGTTATGTTTTTCCAAGCTCTAATTTGGTCTGCTATCTAAGTAGCTAGAGGGAAGGGTAGAGCCCTTATAGATTGAAAAATAAAAATAATGAATAATAAAAACAATTCTGGTCTTTGGTCTAATGGTTACTAACCACCACTCTAGTTATGCACGTTCTTTATCCATTTATCCAAACATCAAAACTTTAATTTATAATGCACATGATGTAAAGAATGGCTTTTACATCCATCAACAAAATCTTTGAGAAAAGTTGTGGATCACTGAATCCGGACACGGCTTAACTTAGACAAAATACAAAGTTTACACTATGAAATTCAACAACATCACGTCAAATAGAAACAACTTGGACACGGAAAATAGGCAAACAAAGTGGCACTTTCAAGCATGGCTCAATCTATCAAGATGTTTATGAAAAAGAGTCATCTCTTTCGTTCAAGGCTTCAGTAGACCGCGTTACTCATATTGTGTCATAAAATACTCACTATTTGTATTTTCTCTGTAAGAGTCTATACCCCATGCAAGTTGGCAAAATCACCAAACCATATAATATTGATGCGCTTAACTCACATCAAACCTACCACCTCCAAGTCCTCTCTCTCTCTCTCTTCCTCACTCTCTTTTATATATGTATGCATGTATGTATATATGCATGTATGTGTATATGTATGTATGTATAGTCATGCTGTAGAGAGGAGATATATACCTTCTTATCTTGCCAGCATGACTGATTGGTGACTCCACCCTATATAATCAGATTTTTTTTCTTGATTTGAGATGGTGGAGCCATACATTGAACTTGGTATTAACATGAGCTTGGTTGATTGATTGACTTTGATTACTCCAATTAATGAGGAATGATCTAAAACTAATTGCCTCATTCTCTCCAACAAAATTATCAGAATTAATTTTAATGAAAAAGCCACACTTATAATTCCATTTCATATTTGATCGAGCACTAACAAAGATTGGGATGTCATGGTCTTATTAGATCAGGAGTTTTTAGATGGCCTGATTCAATCCAACAAAATTATGGAGATCAATTCAATAGAAAAAATCCATTATTTACAAGTTCATTTAGTTCTAGATCAATCACTAATATAGGTTGGGATATATTAGATAAAGAGCATGCATGTGCATGCACACATATTAGGTGTAAAGAAAAGACTTTACATCCACTATCAAATATATGTCATTAGGGGCTCGTATGGTTCGCGGAAAAAGAAGGGGGGAAAGTGTGGTCAACGGAAAAGTAATGAGATGCCTCTTTTTTGGTTGGAGTTTTCAAATGAGAGAGATGAAAAAGTTGTATTCCCATGGGAATATGATTCTCACATTTCATGGGAAAGTCTTTCCCATGAGAAACATGGGAAA
The DNA here is from genome assembly GCA_025769935.1 of Phoenix roebelenii. Taxonomy (NCBI): domain Eukaryota; kingdom Viridiplantae; phylum Streptophyta; class Magnoliopsida; order Arecales; family Arecaceae; genus Phoenix; species Phoenix roebelenii. The sequence goes on from JAOXJJ010000565.1 coordinate 18,771, forward strand.
ATTACTTTCCCATGAGGTGGGAATCACTTTATTTTTATTTTTTTCCAAAAAGACCCTTCAACATTAAAGAAGCATTAAAAAGGCATTAAAGACCTAATTTTTATTAAGGACATAATAGAAATTATACATAACTTTTCCAGAAAAGTGGATGGCCAACCAAACATAAGCACTTTGGAAATTTGTCACTTTTCCATGGTCAACCAAACATGCCAAAAGTACTTTTCTATGCATCCTCTTCCTAGTAATTTGTTTCCGAGGAATTATATTCCTAGAAGGAAAAATACTTCCTGCGAACCAAACGAGCCCTAGATGTCATGTTGTAGTAGAATGATTTAGTATACTAATATTAGGATGAAACTCAAGATCTAGGAAATATACAACTAATATTTTACTTGGGTGTAAAGTAGGGGTGGCAAAATATGACCCGACCTGCCAATCCGACCCGTGTTCGACCCGCCATAAACAGGTTTGGGTTTGGTCTAAACGGGTTCGGGTCGGATACGGATTTTAGATGTCTAACCCGTTTATTAATTGGGTCGGATACGAATTTTAGATGTCTGACCCGTCTAACCTATTTAACCCATTTAGCTATTGGGCTGATAGACCCGCTTCAGCCCATTTTATTTGCATCGGCCCAACTTCCTGCGTCGGCCCAATTTCAGCGCGACCTGTTTAAGTTTTTAACTCGTCCACCACCCGCGACTTCTCGAATCTCGACTTTGTGAGTTTGTGCCTTGTGGCCTTAGGGAGTTAGGGTTTGTGCTGCCGCTTGCCGTTGCCTCTCAACTCTCAAGTTTCTTCCCTAGTCCCCTCTCCTCTCCTCCCGATCCCTCTCCTCCAGACCTCCGCCTCCGCCCTCTCCTCCTTCGTGTGGACAAGCTCGGCCTCTCCGTCGACGGCCACCGCGGTGGCTCGAGGACCACACTCCACCATCTGCGACTTCTCCTAAGTTAGGGACTTAGGGTTAGGGTTTGTGCCCCGCCCGAGCTCTATTCCCTCCCCCAGTCTCTCTCGAGTCTCTTCCCTCTCCTCTCCTCCGGATTCTTCGCTTTCCAAGTCCTCTCCTCCGGACCTCCGCCCTCTCCTCTCCCGTGCCGACAACTTCGCCCTCCCCGTTGACGGCGACCGCGGTGGCTCGACGGGTCTTGGAGTTTTTTTGGCTCCCGTCACCTTCCCTCTCCCTCTTCCGTTCGAAGTCTTCCGTGCATGCGAGGTCGGATCCTCCGCTCTACCGAGATAAGAAAGATCCATCTTTTCTTCTTTCTTCCCTTGATCTTTCCTCTTTTCTTCTCAGATCTGATACGCATTCATCCCTTCCTGCGTTTA
>JAOXJJ010000565.1:20196-32191 GCA_025769935.1 Phoenix roebelenii
CATAGGTTCGAACCTAAGCCGGTAGTATAGGAACATCTTCCTATACTAATCGATGTGACCATCTAGCAATGGTATCCAACGTCCGGATAGGCCGAATATATGCGAAGCAAATATTCTAGAACCTGAATTATGGTTACTGTATAATTCAATCCCTTTGACTCCTAATGCCAGGATGATTTAGAGCTCACTGTCAACCCTATAATTAGTACATCCATTATGTGGTTAACTTTAGATATCCCGTGACTCCTCACTGGGATTATTCTGGCCAAAATTTTGCTAAATTAATCACAAGACATTATCTCCTATTCCCAGAAGGGATCAATTCCATCTTGACTCACAACTGACTTCGCAAGTACTTGACTGCACCTAGTGACCTTCTGTCACTGAATTAGAAATTCAGATAGTCCGGTACCAAAGTACAGTGAGCTGCTTGCTAGTCACAGGTTGTGGTCTCAAGTCAGAGGGCCAAACTTATACCCATATCCATTCGAAACATCTCTCGACAGTAGAGCATTCCGAAATTGATCATGTTGGGTGAAATGTACTCCTACACTTCACCTGTGTGGCATACCAATGTCTCCACATTCCTTGGTTAAGAGGACAACCAACGTATATGTCACACAACGACCTAATCTCGATAATGTTGTCGTCCTAGTAACAACATATCATTTGGTCGCGAACAAGTTTAAGGACTCAGAGATAAATCCTCCTTTATCATAACATAAGTCCTAAGGACTTCATCATATAAGAGTTCATTTGAAGATGAAATAATGAACAATGCCAAATAATATTTTATTAATTTATTAATTCGTTTACAAAATTCAATCATCAATATGCTGACGATTGACATTTAGGATACAATTCCCAACATCTCCCACTTAGCCTTAAATTCAATCATATACCCATCTTCAACTTGTGTTTGTTGAACTTTTTAATGCCGAGGACTTTGGTAAATGGGTCAGCCAGATTTTTTTTTGTTGATATCTTCTGAAGATCAATATCACCTCATTCTATAATCTCTCGAACCAGGTGATAGCCTCGCAAAATATGCTTGGTCCGCTGATGTGCTTTAGGTTCCTTTGCCTGAGCTATGGCTCCAGTGTTATCACAAAATATAGGAACTGGACCATCAATGGAAGGTGCCACTCCCAGCTCGGTGATGAACTTGCGCAACCATACGGCTTCTTTGGCTGCATCAGATGCTGCGATGTATTCTGCTTCACATGTAGAATCTGCCACTGTATGCTGCTTGGAACTCTTCCAGCAGATGGCCCCATCCTTAAGAGTAAAGATATATCCCGACATGCTCTTGCTATCATCTTGATCTGACTGAAAACTTAAATCGGTATATCCTTCAAGTTTTAAGTCAGAATCACGATAGACAAACCACTGGTCTTTAGTATTTCTCAAATACTTAAGAATGATTTTCACAACCTTCCAGTGGTTGCTACCTGGATCAAACTGGTATTTGCTCACTACTCCTAGTGAGTATGTCACGTCTGATTTAGTACATGTCTGTATTACGTTAGAGTACATTGAGGATGGATTCATTAACTAATTTACTTAAAACGACCATAATTGGTAGGATCACGCTGGATACCCTTGAGGAGAGTCACAACATGGTCAAAAAAAGGTTTGGAGTCACCATTAGCTCTTTAAGGAGAAAAACTGAAAAATCAAAAGCAAAGAAGGTGGATAAGGTCGATCAAATGAACATAAGCCCTAGGTGAACTTTAAGAATACTTGTCATGCCCCCGGCCCGATATTGCGAGACAAGGGTCGCGGCAACTGCCGCACACTTATTGGGAGCTCTCTCCACGAGCATGCAAGGCATCTCAACGTGATATCATCAATATACTATGAAATGATTTAAACTAATAATATGCAATCTTTATTTTATTAATTAACTCAACTTATAATGTCCCACAATTCTAACATTAGTCAAAGGTAATACATCAATTCAAATAAATGTTAATCTAAGATAACCTGTGACACAGTTCTTCTAGTCGCTCTTCCAATTTAAAAAATTCGATAGGCTGGTTCTCTGAATCTGAAAAAAAAATTAATAAATTGTATAATGAGCTTGACAGCCCAATAAGCAATGAACACTTTAACTAGATAAATCAAAAAATAATATGCAGAAAATAAGTATATATGCAGTACTAAGATACAAATCAAATATTTCTTAAATTTTTTAAATTTTTTTTTATGGATTCGAATTCTTTCAAATATTCAATTTATCTTTTCGATCCTGAGCTATGACCACATGTTTTCTGTGGCAGGATTATAACACCGGCTAATCATCTTGCAATGAGCTGCGCATCATCTTGCAGCAAAGTCCTTCAGGACCGCTAGTCTACTGGCAGTATGTCTCTAATCATCTTGGATACGACCTTTGGAACAAATCATATGCCAATGTATTAGCCTTCATGGGCGAGGTCCTCAGAACAAATCATATGCCAACGTATTAGCCTTCATGGGCGAGGTCCTCAACACAGCCAGTTCAAAATTCAATTAGCTCTTAGTTTCATATTTCAGTTCTAAAATTATACAATGTCAAAATCGAAATACCGTTTATAAATTAATTTCTTTCAATTTATCAAATTCAACTCAAAAGCCAAAAACTTTAACCACATATTTTCTGTGGTAGGGTCATATCGCCGATTAATATTCTTGTGGTAGACAAGTGCCAACGTATTAGCCTGCATTGGTGGGGTCCTCAACATAGCCCAGCTACGAGTCTAAATCTATTTCGATTCAAATTTTTTTTCAAAATATATTCAATATTTCATATCGAAAGATGCGATAATGGAATCAATCAAACAATCCATATTAAATCAATATGTTCGATCGGAATCATATAATATTCTAAGAATAGGCATATAACACCATGCATCAAATTCATAAATCAAGAATAATTCGACTCAAAAAAAATATTTATAATTTACGGATAAATCTAGAAAAAGGTTGCATTACTTACCTCGAATGCAATCCAACTAACAGATCCAATAATTCTTGAAAATCCTTCTCAGATTCTGATATATAAAAATTATATATTCAATCAAAATTTATCATGATTATTTCAAGAGTAGAACCTTAATTTTAATACTCTCGTTGGGCTAACCAGGCGAGGGTGCCTAACATCTCGATCAGTCTGATCAAAGTAAAATTTATCGAAGCATACTTCGACTAGGCACAGATGGTTCAACAAAAATCGGGACGATCAAATATAACCTTGTTTGGCAGGAGCCACAACGGAGCTAACACGCCGCCCGATGACCCTAGATCATGACTCGTCACTATAATCAATTCAAAATTACTATGGATAACCCTCCCGAATCCAACAACCCTAGGAAGAGAGTAGAGAGAGAAAGTCCCATAGAGAGAGCATCTAGAGAGAGAAAGATGGAGAAGAGAGAGAATCTCAGTTTGGTTCAATCAGGGCTCTGGGTTTGGTTGCTAATAGTGCGAGAAAACCTCGATCAATCAACATATCAGACCACCAACCAAGAGAGAGAAAGCCCTACAAGAGAGAGAAAGTCCTATAAGAGAGAAAGGGGAAAGAGAGAGGAGAGAGAAAGAAGAAGAAGCTTCTCTCTAATAAAGGAACAAGGGAGAGGAAGAGGGTGGTTGCAGGTGGTGCTCGGGTCAACAACCCACAACCGGCCAACAAGTCTGGCTGGTGGCGGCAACTAACGGTCGGAAGCACCAATCCAGTCAAAGCAGGGGTTCCGACCCCTTTAAAGAGGAAGTTCAAGCATTCCAATGGCCGAAGCTCCTGCCATGGTCTTCTGCTACCGCGGAGGATTGGGGAAAGACCCTGACGACAAGCGCCGGTGGTGGCACCAGCCGAAATAGGCGAAACATGAGTTAGTTTACCGAAACAGGAGAAATAGGTCATCCAGTTCTTCATGAAAATCCGACAATCATCAGTCGAAATTAAGGCTTCCAAGGATTACGAAAGATGGAGAGGGAGACTAATCAAAAGTTGTCGATGCTTACCTGGCTTCCAGCGACGGTTGGCGATGACAACGACGTTGACAAAATTGACGGCCTTTTTTTTTGGGTTGAAACAAACTGAGCCAAAATAGACTTTTGGGCTGGTCAAATAAACCTGGCCCAGTTCGGTTCTAGGATTTAAAAGGTCTGGGTATTACATTCTCCCCCTAATAAAAATAAATTTCATGTACGAAATTTTTCTTTCTTGCATATTGGTCTAATCTTTCCCTCAAGTTTCCAATAATTCTACTTATCAAAACAACTACATCTTTAGTTCTTATCAAAAGAATAAGGTCCAATATCTCCAGACTTATTCTTTTTGTAGATGATGTAAATCAAACTTCTCTCTTATAAATAGAAATTAGCATTGTAATTCTAAATAAGAATATAGAGATTAAGCGATCTATCACAAAATTAGATCATAGAGAACTCTAATCCACTCCTTGTAGAATATTCATCAAAGTCAATGGATAACCTCGATTTCTTTTAACCAGAGAGAGGGTTGATCTTAATTGAAGAAGTTCAAGCTTCATATTTAGGAGAAAAGAGGTCTATACCAAAATTTCTAGATCGAAGGTCAAAATCGATGATCCATTAATTCTAGTCACAAAGTGCAAAGAATTTTCTTAACACAACATAAAATTAGAGAACCTAAGATAGTACAGCGACATCCAAAAATCAGAATATTTTTCTTTCGTTTATCAAGAAAATCGTACTACACAAGAAAATAGATTAAGTCTTTTGTTATTAGAAGTTGCCGAATCAAAGAGATAGTACTTCTAACCAACTTAAAAATATTATTCAGACCACTACATTTTCACTACACACTCTAATTTAAACCATCGAAATCCTTTGGATTCACTAATAATTTTTGATCAAAATACTACTTCGTATTATGAACTAAAGAGATCCCAAATTTCAATTTCCAGGTAAAGCCCAAAAAAGAACTTTTGATTTTGTCCTCTAACTTACCTCGAGCACATCCATCTAGATTGATCGTCGAGTCAATTGATATGTTCAAAACCATCATATAGGCTAGTTACTATAATTCAAAATAAATTAAATCCTAATTCTCTTATCAACTCAACTAAATGATTCCAAATCAAACTTATACAAGTAAAAACAACTAGAAGAATTTTCTCAATGCCCCACCATGTTAGAAAGCTTTAAATCAACACAAATGAGTAAAACTGACTCAATCATCTCTTCTAAAGCTTCCTTCATCGAAACCTTTAGCATTTATTAAAAATATTTTATGATAATCATGCAAGTCTCAAAAATTCAAATTCTTTCTGCAAAACTAGATTTTATCAGCAACCTCAACAACATTGGCAAAAGATCTCTAGATCAACCTATTAGCCCAACTTTGAATTGAAGTTTGTTACACACCACATAATCTCCAATAGACATAAAAAAATCTAATATTTCAATCCAAAGATGGTGATAAAAATTATTAATAAGTCCACCCAATGAATACTTTATGATCTCAACATAAAATCAAGTCTTCCAAAAGAAAATAAACCCTTTTGTAGTATCACCAAACATATCTTTCTTCTACATGCTAGTTTTATTCCTAATCCACATACAGATTTAAACCTCTAAGGATATTCCAATCACGTACCATAAAAAATTTTACATAGCCCAAATTTTAAACAACTTCGAATAAATGGATCTTAATTTGCCTCTAAAAATATTATCTTCAATATTATGCAATATCACAGTATACATCCATATAATTTTTTTTTGTGGTTCCCATTTCACTTAAATAACAAATAATCACATTGCATCATACATTCCATCATAAATTCTCCTGCACTTAATTTAGATCCAAAACTAACTAACTATAACTTGATTCATAGATTACCCAACCTTCCATCATGTATCAAACCTCATAAATAAATTTTAATAATTCCCTAATAACCTTTTCAAACATAATCACAAGGATTAATAGAAAATCTTTAAAGTAGCTTACAATGCAATCGACATAGATGTACATCCCAATGTCCATAGTGTCTACCAACCTACACTCATTCTATGTCAAATTTTCATGTATTAGATTTTTATCCACTTATGCTTTGATACTATGTAAACTGTCATGCCCCCAACCCGAGATCGTGAGCTAGGGGTCGTGGCAACTGCTACATACCCGTAGGAAACTCTCTCCATAAGCATGCAAAGCATCTTAACATGATATCATCAATATGCAGTGGAATGATTTAAACTAATAATATGCAATCTTTATTTCATTAATTAACTCAACTTATAATATCCCACAATTCTAACATTAGTTCAAGGTAATACATTAATTCAAATAAATTTTAATCTAAGATAACTTGTGACACAGTTCTTCTAGTCTCTCTCCCAATTTGAAAACCCCGATAGGATAGTTCTCCCAATTTTAATACCAATCAGAAGTTGCCGATGCTTACCTGGCTTCCAGCGACGGTTGGCGATGGTAACGGCGTTGACACAATTGACAGCCGTGGAGGATATTGAAGAGAAATCCCGCAGAGAAAAAAAGTGCTTTCGAATTGATATCATCCTTATAATGATAATTTTTTTTGTTCGATAATAACTTATTCTTTCAATAAAATATTCGTTATAAATATATATATATAGGCATTAATTCATGAATCATGATAAGAATTTCATATGTATGAATACGGATATAGGAAAGAAAAAATAAATAAAGATCTTTTTTTATTTTATAAAAATTTGAATTAATTCATTCGATTATTGCATTCCAGTTCTTTTGTTCACGTTCTTCTGTCTTAGAAGAAGGTATTTAGAAAAAAAAGGATTAATTCGTTCTTGATAGTCATTTCTTTAATCAGTGAATAGGAGAGAGAAAGTCCTACATGAGAGAGAAAAGAGAAAGAGAGAAAAGTGGAAGAGAGGAGAGAGAAAGAAGAAGAAGCTTCTCTCTAATAAAGGAAGAAGGGAGAGGAAGAGGGTGGCGATGACTTGCGGCCGGAAGCACCAATCCGGTCAAAGAAGGGGTTCCGACCTCTTTAACTAGGGAGTTCAAGCATTCCAATGGCTGAAGCTCCGACCCTGGACTTCTGCTACCATGGGAGACTAGGGAAAGACCCCGACAACAAGCGTCGGCGGCAGCACCAGCCGAAATTGGCTAAGCAGGGGTCGGTTTACCGACATAGGAAAAACGGGCATCCGGTTCTTCATGAAAATCCGACAATCATCGATCAGAATCAAGGCTTCTGAAGACTACGAAAGACGGAGAGGGAGACCAATTAGAAGTTGCCGATGCTGACTTGGCTTCCAGCGACGGTTGGTGACAGCAACGGCGTTGACACAATTGACGGTCGTGGAGGATATTGAGGAGGAATCCGGCGACAATTCGATCAGGGATCAATCTCTTTGGTATGTAGTGGAAAAGAAATGAGGGGGGAGGTCTAAAGAGACCTCAGTCGCGATTGAAATCTAACTCGAAGTCGGTCTTATACCCTCCCTTTTTATGACTCAAAAAAAATGAAAGATTTACGAGCTATCAACTAAGAGAATAGCAAAAAATAAATAGAAAATAGGAAGAAAACAGAAGAGATATGCTATATTATCATCAAGATGCAAATTTTATTGAATCAAACATTACACGCTAGAATTCAGGATGACAGAAAATCAAAAAAAGTAAAAGAGAGAAGAAAAGAGAATTCTTCTGCAAATAGCGTTTTAGTACGATCAACCATGATCTCCACCTTCTTGAAGGACATTCCAAAAGGGACTCTCCACTAGCTTTAACTTTAATAGATCTAAATCTAAATCTAATTGGAATTAAGAAGGGTGGTAGGGAACCTAGAGCTTAGTCTAAGATGAACTAATTAGAGAAAGGAATGAAGGTGGATGGAACTAGAAAAAGCCTTCAAGAGGGAAACAAAAATTGTTAATTGGACCGAGCCCTCATTTGGGCTCGTGAGCTGCTTGGGCTCGAGCTCAGGCTCAGGATCGGATTTAAACGGGCCTCATTTTGGACTCGGGCTCGGGCTAGCCTTTCATCGAGCCAGGCCCGAGCCGAGCCCGAGCAGCTCGGCCCGTTGACAGCCCTACATAGAAGTTGGCAAAATCACCAAACCATATAATATTGATGCGCTTAACTCACATCTAACCTACCACCTCCAGGTCCTCTCCACCCAAACCCTTAACACTCTCTCACTCTCCCTCACTCTCTTTTATATATGTATGCATGTATGTATATATGCGATAGAGGAAAAAATGGATCGTCCAGCCCACAACTAAAAGGCCACCCAGTTTCGGCCCAATAAACATCAACGACGGTCGGTTGAATCTTCACTTTGGCCCAGGGCCAGCTCGTCCTTGGAACTCCGCCGAAAGTTTCACCAACTCTAGACATTTGCCGACTCCCCGGACCAAGCTCGAGGTACCTCCAGATAATCGCCGACCAGCCTCGACCAAGCTCGGGGCGCCAACCCCAGCGATACGCTCTGACTCTCATGCTCGGGGTGCTCCACCGAGCACATCTCAAAATTCGGAAAGTCGAGCTACTCCCAAAATCCGCCAAGCCGACCTCGTCGATCGCATAACACGACTACTTAACGAGCTTGGCCTAGCCAACGACCATACCTATTTGCGGGCCTACGCACACCTACGTGACCATACTCCACCACACTACTGTGTCATGTCTCCATAACCGGCCAACAGCAGTCAGACGACACCTTGACTACTCCGGCCATACCCTGCCGTGACTGTCAACATCCTATTGTTCAAAAGAACGGGCTGTACTGCACGTCACCAGCCAGTTTGAGCTGCACGCTATCTAGCTCAGAGCCACGTCCCCACATGATGAGGGCTGACAGTACCTCCGCCACCTGAACCACTCCACCGAGGCTATAAATAGCTCAGTGAGATAATTTCTAAGGGACCTTTGGCTGGACCAAACTTACTCCACTGTAACTTGATCGTCGGAGGGCCCTTACCGAAAACACCGGTGAGGCTTTGTGCAGGTCCACGACCGTCGCGTAGGAGGTGGCTCCCATTTTTCCCTTTCAAGCAGTGGTGGCTCCCTCGTTTCCACCGGCATGGTCACCCTCGAGCCAGATTTGAACCACAATATTTTTGGCACTAGAGGAATGGCCTGAGTCATGATCATAAGGATAATGAGCCAAGGGGCCCCAAACGCATCGAGCAGCCGAGAATCAGCGCCCGACTGCTCTCTCCAAGGTCCATCTTCCGTATCGCACATCCCTGCAGACCAAACCTCTCAAATCCAGCCAAAGCAGTTTTACCTGCTTGCCCAGCAAGTCCAAACCCTGGTCGTGGTTGTCCAAATCCTTCATCTGGTTGGAGTTGCGTCAACTACTGAACTCGACAAGAAGGTCGAGGAAGCGGGGCGACAAATCTAAATGCTTTGGGATCAGATCGCGGAACTCTGCGAGGAGTGTTATCGATCGAGGAGCAGGTCCTCTCAAAAATCTGAGAAACATCTCTCCCATCGAAGTTTTGAGGAGTATACTCCTCTTACATCCTCCCGTGTCGAAATCCTCACAAAAATTGAGGGTTGCGGCAACCTCCAATCTCCTCCAAAGATAAGATCATTCAAGTCACGGAAGCGTTTAGGCAAGTACTGCTGCTTTCATAGAGATCACGGCCACGACACGGAGGATTGCTATCAGCTCCATGATAAGATCAAAGTAATCCTCCGCCAAGGCTATCTGAGCCGGTTCATTGGCGGGTCAACCAACAAAGCAGAGCTTGATGGGCAGACTTTGGGACCATCTGACGGACCCGACGATAGATGCCCCAATGCAGGCACTACCAATACCCCACCTATGAGTCTTACGTTGATGCCGCCCTGGTCCCAAGGGGTCGAGAAGAGGCCGCGCTAACCGGCCCGAGGCTGGTGACCCCAGATGTAAATTACTCTCCAAGGAAGGACCTTAGCCTCCTTCAGGTCAGGGCTTTCTCCCTTAGATCGTAATCTAATGAAGTTATCTTTCGGAATTCTCCCAAGGCATCTCTAAAGTATTTTAGGAAGCTCGGTGTACGTTTGATATCCCAGTGCGAGTCATATGTCGACGACTTTATAAAGTCGCCCCCGAAGCTTGCCTCGGAGCGCCCTGCAGGACTTAGCGAGGGCCCAAGGGTCTCGCAACTGTAGGTTCCATCTACAAAGTCACACTCTGAGCACGGCTCGGGGTGCTCTGCGGCATCAATGGGGAGCCGAGGAAGAGCACCCCCATCCATAGGATTCTATAAGTCTATCCCTGATCTGAGTGGGGGGCATCTATAAAGTCATCCTTTGAGCTCGGCTCGGGGTGCCCTGCGGCGTCAACGGGGAGCCGAGGAAGAGCACCCCCATCCACAGGATTCTACAAGTCCGCCCTTGATCTGGGTGGGGGGCATCTACAAAGTTATCCTTTGAGCTAGGCTTGGGATGCCTTGCGGCATCAACGAGAAACTGAGGAAGAGCACCCCTGTTCACAAGACTCTCGGGTATATGTTTATCCCCAAACTTATTATTTTCGAGGTGGCTTCGGCCCCTCAGGTGGATTCTAAGTCTCGAGTTGGCCTCAGCCCCTCGAGTGGATTTTTACGCTTGGATAGATGTTTATCCTCGAACTTATTATTCCCGAGGTAGCTTCGGCTCTCGGATGGATTTCTAAGTCTCGAGTTGGTCTCGGCTCCTCAAGTGGATTTCTACACTCGGATAGATGTTTATCTCCGAACTTATTATTTCCGAGGTAGCTTCGGCTCTTGGGTGAATTTCTAAGTCTCGAGTTGGCCTCGACCCCTTGAGTGAATTTCTACACTCGGATAGATGTTTCTCCCTGAACTTATTATTTCCGAGGTGTCTTCGGCTCCTCGAATGGAATTCTAAGTCTCGAGTTAGCTTGAGCCCCTCGAGTGAATTTCTACACTCGGGTAGATGTTTATCCCCGAACTTATTATTTTCGAGGTGGCTTCGGCCCCTCGGATAGATTTCTAAGTCTCGAGTTGGCCTCGGCCCTCGAGTGGATTTCTACACTTGTGTAGATGTTTATCCCCGAACTTATTATTTTCGAGATGGCTTCGGCCCCTCGGGTGGATTTCTAAGTCTCGAGTTGGCCTCGATTCTCGAGCGAATTTTTGCTCTGGGGTGGATGCTTGTCCCCGAACTCGCCTGTGCTCCTGAGTTAACAAGATCCTTCGGACGGGCTTCTATACTGAAGTTAATTTACGATTGTTTGTCTTTTGCTCTCCTAGGCAAGGCTTAAAGCAGCGCGCACTATTAAATAAAGAGCTACGAGCTTGCCTCATGCTGAGTAATTGATTATTTCCTTACTCGATTTTGATGTGCCAAAACATTTTGAGTGCATTCCTTGTTGCTCTAACAATTTTAAACAAGTATTTTCAGGGTAACAAAGCTATAACTTCAAAAGAAAATCTTGGAAAATGGTTCATCTTAAACTCAAGTTTTGGAACCTTTCAAGCATTTTTTAGAACCGGAGTCGACTCCCAGGAAGTACGAGTCGACTCCGGCACAAGAATCAAGACAAAGGCGGAGAACTCTTTTTTGGCGGATTAAGACGCGAGACGACTTCCGAACCACGCGAGCCGACTCCAACAAAAATCGACTGATAACCTGTCAGCGTGATTCCGAGCCAGAGCCAACTCCAAAATCATGCGAGATGCCTCCTACTTTAGTCGAGCCAACTTCTGGACGGGCGAGACGACTCCAGCTTCAACGGATTTTTTGTCAGGAGTGCCAAGCACGATAGAACGACTACTCTTTTGTGTCTAACAGCTAGTTTTTCAAAATGAAGCTATAAGAAGACCCGTTCTGAGTGAAACAGTAACAAAGAACGAAAAATCCAAAGAAAGAAGAATCAAGAAAATCATTTGCATCAAGAGCTCAAAAGAACATTCAAAGAAAAAATCGAAAGAAAGCAACTCTTCATCGAAGAACTCATCCTTTCTCCACACCAGAGCTGAAATAGAAAGATCCTCCATCACTGACTGACTCGTGAGAGGATCCAGAAGAAAA
>JAOXJJ010000565.1:32291-51733 GCA_025769935.1 Phoenix roebelenii
TTAAGAGTCCTTATTTGATGAGGATTAAGAGTCCAAATAATCAGAATTTATTATGGAGAAGAATTCCTAAAATTTAGTATCCTAGCTTTCGTTCTTGGAGAAGAAAGACACCTCATCCTTATCCCTAAAAACAGTAGAGCCTATCCTCTTTATTTTTAGCCAATTTTTGGCATGAGGAAATAGGAGGCGTGGGGAAATTTTTCAAAAAAATATGGTGCCTCAAATCTTCCTAAAAAGATAGGAATTAAATCCCTAATTTGTAGGGACTGCATGACGCATCAAGCAGGGTGGCATGCAGCTGATGTTTGGGGTCCAATAATCCCCTAATTTTTAGGGATTCTTAGCATAAGATTAAAAAAAATTTGTTCATCTCTTAGCTGCCGATTCACCAGAATTTTTTGCAAATTTTATCAGCCAAATTCATTGGCCAAAAGAGGTGTGAAGCGTGGGGGATTTTTTGGCCATAAAAGGACCCCCACACTTAAGGTTTAAAGAGATGGTCTTAAGAAAGGGTTCTAAATTCTGAAAAAAAATCTGGGAGCCAGCCACCTTTTCTCCTCCTTCTTCTCCTTCATCTCCATCCTTCATCCTCTCGAAGAAGAATCAAAAGTTGAGTGCTTCGAGGGAGAAAAGTTTAGCCACTGCAGCACCTCTGCACGAGCTAGCACTCCTGCAGTTGTCGATCTTCCTAGAGCTTTGCGTGGACTATCCGTAGAGGTTGGACACGTGTGCGGCTATACAAGGTGATCGAGGTATCATCAAAGTTCTCAAAGCAAAAAGGTATGAGATCTGATCTCATTAAAAAATAAAATTAGAAATCAACTGAGTTGCTGAAATTCTGCATGACATGTTAGACATAGAATCATGCCTACTTGTTTAGGATAAATGTTTAAAGTTCTGGATCTATTTTTGTTGTAGAGATATGATCTCTAGCATGCATAGAAATTAAATAGTTTAATTCATGCTTCCGCTGTAAAATTTTTAAAATTATATGCATGCGACCACCAGAGTTTCCAACAAAAACATGAAGGTCTATGTAGACGACATGCTGGTGAAGAGCCAAATAGCAGAGCATCAGATGAAGCGTTCTCCACTCTCAGAAAGTACCATATGAAGCTTAACCCCACCAAATGCGCCTTTGGAGTTACCTTGGGCAAGTTCCTTGGTTTCGTGGTAACCCAGCGCGGGATCGAAGCAAACCCCAAGAAGATTCGAGCATTGTAGGAAATGGTGCCACCAAAAATGGTCAAGAAGGTACAACGGTTCACTGGACGAGTCGCGGTCCTAGAAAGATTTGTTTCCAAGTTGGCCGAATGGTGCCTCCCATTCTTCAAGATCCTCAAGCGGCTGAAGGACTTCCTATGGTTAGAAGAGTGTCAGCAAGCCTTTGGAGAGCTCAGATGCCATCTTGCCTCCCCCCACTCCTCACAAAGCCTCAGCAAGGCGAGCTCCTTTATCTATACCTGGCCATTTCCCCAGTGGTGGTAAGCTCGGTCCTAGTCTGAGAAGAAGGTAGGTCTCAAAGATCGGTATACTACACCAGTCGAGTCCTGAGGGATGCCGAGATCTGATACTCTAAGCTGGAGAAGACAATCTATGCATTGCTCACCTCAGCTCGAAGGCTCCGACCTTACTTCCAAGCCCACACTGTGGCCATACTGACCGACCAGCCTATGAAGCAAGTCATGCAATGGTTGGATTGTGCGGGAAGAATCGCAAAGTGGACGGTCGAGCTCGAAAAATTTGACCTCGAGTACCGCCCGAGGCCGGCAGTCAAGGCCCAAGTGCTTGCTGACTTTGTAGTGGAGTGCACCTTATCGGACGATCCCGAGCCCAAGCTCACACCAAGAGAGGAGACCCCAAGGCTACCATGGGTTCTACATATGGATGGCTCCTCAACCTTGGGGGTAGCGGCGCAGGCCTCATCCTCACTAGTCCGGACGGAGTGGTCGCAGAGCAAGCCCTACGTTTCAAGTTCCTTACCTCGAATAATGAAGCGAAGTACGAGGCACTCGTCGTTGGGCTGAGGTTGGCGAAGGAGCTTAAGGTCGAAAGCTTGAAGGTCTTCAGTGACTTCCAACTAGTCGTGAGCCGGATCTTGAGAGTCTTCGAAGTGAGGGAGCCATCGATGCAAAAGTACCTCCAAAAGGTGCGAGATATCACTTTCACACTGAGCTCCGTCGACATCCAGCACATTTCTAGAGCGGAGAACGCAAGGGCTGACCAGCTATCAAAACTGGCAACTTTCCGCATGAGCGAGCTCCTGAAGACCACAACACTCGAGTATCTCCAAGCACCCAACACCGAGGAGCCCGAACCAGTTCTCTGCATCGAAACCGAACCAAGCTAGATGGACGCGTTCGTCAACTACCTGCAGAGCGAAATCCTTCCTGATGATGAGCTTGAAGCCCGCCGGATCAAGCGCCAGGCTTTCTGATACCTCTTGTACGAAGGTAAGTTTTACTGTAGGTCATTCACCTCTCCCCTCCTCAAATGCCTCCGCCCTCACAGCATCAAGAAGTTGGATTCCAGCTTGACTTTGAGAGACTGAATAAACCTTAGGCCTGAGCCAATTCTTGAATGCAAAGCGCCTTTGGTGGAGGTCTCAAGTTGGCAAAAATGAGTCTATAGTCCATTCATCTAGGTGTGATTTGATTATTTAACCCCTTTATGTCCATTAACTAAACAAGGTTATATCTGATACGGTAGACTTAGTTGGGCTCATTCATGGTCACTAATCAAATTATTCTAATTCCACAAAAAAAATGTTAAAGAATGACTTGGGGGAAGTGATTGCTACACTTATCACTAACTAGTTAAATTTCGTACACCTGCAAATGCACGTGACGCTGCTCATGAACAAAATGAGCAATTCTTTCTGTGCAATACAATTCTATTTTGTTATAGCATATCATCATTCATTTATAAGAATTAAATAGCTAATATGATCGATGTATGCTTCTTTACTTTCTCTTATTTAGTGCTAATTTGGAGCTAGCCCTTGTAGTTCTTAAATTGAATGTCGACTTTGACATCATTCATAAATTATCTCTTCACTTGGTATAAATATGCCTCAGTATTTCATCAAAAAAAAAATATGCCCCAGTAACTTGTGAACAAAATATTCTGATGTTACACTATCAACACCTACTTTTATCAAGAGATCTCAAAATCCCAAATCTTTCCTTTTATCTAAATTAATAAAGCCATCCACCATGAAGTTCAATCATCTAATTACCTTTCTTCGTAGTCATTATATGGAAGTTAACATGACCTCGACCGAGTGATATCCCAAGTGCGGAGTTGGCAATGCTAGCATTTCTTGTAAATCTAGCTAAGAAGGACAGCAACTACTTCAAAGATAGAGGAAGGGATCAAATACCTACTCCCTAGAATTTTTGGAAAAGCACAACGAAATATGAATCAAATTACCATCTGAAAAAAAAAGATGAAACAATATCATAGTTAAAAAAAGGGAACAATGTGAAATTATAACAAAAAGCAATGACCCTACTCCTAGATTGGAAGAGAAATATGATGCTCCATGTTTCTAGTTAGTCCCGTAAAAGGTGAGTAAAGTGAGAACTCGTGCGGAGGTTTAATTACTTGGTAGAGAATTTTTTTATTTTTTTAAGAAAATATTCTAGTATTACAAGATAAAGGAAATAGGAATTTCCAATGATATTAGTTAATTGTAGCGACTATTGGGCTTCCACCCGCTGAAGACCTTTTAAATGGTGGGCCGGCTAGAGAGGAATTTTATGTTGGAGGGCTCTCTTACAATAAAGTGATGGTGAAGAATCTCATAGGAAAATTTCATGATGGTGCACTTAGTTAGAGTTATGATGGGGCATATAATCAGTTATACGATGAAGATTTAGATTGATGTCAGGATTGTTTTGTACTGAGGTTTGTTTCTTTCGTGAATTGATATGAGAGAGAGGATAGTATGGTGGCTATGTATATTATAGTTCGGTGTTATAGTAAAAGTATGATGTCACCTCATAAGTGTTTTCATTTTCTTTTTCATGAATTATAGGATTTTCCAAGAACCTATTTGTAACATAGCTGTCTGCTAGCGAGGAGGTTTTCAGGATGGAAAAGTTTCAAAAATTTAAAAGGTATGTTGTGGGAGAAGGATATTTATATAAGAAAGGAAGGGCACTTCATGAATAGAAAATTTTACTTGGATATTGATATACTTCTATAGTTTTTAAGATGGCTTAGCTATTATTAAATATATAAGCAATCATCTTTCTAAATTTGCTCTCCAATTTTTTCCGTCTCCATCTCAATCTCCAAACTACTATATATTTTTCTTTGTATGAACGGTAAATCTTCATTCTATACTGATATATAGATGATAAATATTAAAATTCATAAAATCAAGAAAAGCATGAGAATTATCTATGTTAAGAAATATGGGTTATTGTAGGAATTTTAGAATAATCTCTAATCAAATATTAACAAATCATTAAATATAATTAGGGCATGGCTCTTAAAACTTGCCCCTACACGTTCTTAGATAGGAGCTTTGTCATTTGCAGATTTATTTAATCAAATCTATTGGGATATGTAATAGATATATGATACAAGTACATACATGTGCATGCACATGAAAGCATGCGCACTGAGAGAGATAGAGATAGAGAGAGAGAGAGATTTCACCTTATAATGCAAATGTAGATTCACATGATAATTATTTTTGAAGGAAACTACAAGAAAGCTAATCACGTAAAATAATCGAGTAGAATAATTAAATAACTAAGGTAATATATAAACATGGAGATATATCTCAACAAGAAAGAATATGCTCTATTTTCTAATTCAAACTACTAGGATTGGAGTCCATGTATCTTCACTCTTCTCTTCTTCAACTACATTAACGCATATTGGTACAACTTTTTGATCAAGAAATTATTTGATCTTTTCAAGCTTGATTTTATATATACATCATACAACAAATATATTCTATAATGACTCTTCAATATAGACTCGGACATGTGAAGAATATTTTGGCATTGTCATGCTTTGACACCTATTGGGCCGGGCAGATCATAAATATAGAAGACAATCTATTTTAAACCAATTTTGGTCAACCTTGCCTAGACCAATGTATGTGCACATGCATGTAGCTATATAATTAGACATATAATGCCTATATATAATTACAACTCACATATATAATATTTAATATATTTTTTATTTTAATCATATTTGAATAGATGCTCGTCTATAGGCTATAGCACACTTTTATGGATGTATCATAACGACTTTATGGATCCTCATTCTCCTAAAATTCCTATCTAGCTAGCGTCACCTCTAATCTTAAATAAAGGATGCTCAAAAATTCTTGCATCTTATATTTGGATCTGTTTCATTGATGGACATTTCTTTTCTGCGATTAGCTATCAAACTTATGTTAACCCTGCACCTTTCTCATCTAGTGTTGGTACTGACCCTATTAATGTTATATGGTGCAATTTTTAGGATGGGATTCTAAAAGTATCTTCTAATCATCTAATTAATTTTGGCTCTTCTAATCATTGAATGACCTTACTAGGATTTGGAATCAAGGGACAGTGAAGTGAAATTGATGAATAGTAAAGGTTAACTTAAGCTAGGATGAGATATTCCAAGGCTTTGTGTTCATTTAGGCATAGGTAACCATCTAAGGGATGCGTGGAGATGTCTACGATGAGTAACAAAACGGAAAAAGAATAGTATTACGTTAGAGTACATCGAGGATGGATTCATTAACTAATTTACTTAAAACAACCAAAATTGGTGGGATCACTATGGATACCCTTGAGGAAAGTCACAACATGATCAAAAAAGGTTTGGAGTCACCATTAGTTCTTTAAGGAGAAAAACTGAAAATCAAAAGCAAAGAATGTGGATAAGGTCGATCAAATGAACATAAGCCCTAGGTGAACTTTAAGAATACTATTGGAGAAGGCTTGATGAACAAAATAGCTCCTCTAATCCTTTGCATAGGAACCTAAGCCCATACTTGTTTAGGTGGGCAGGCTAAGGTACCTATGCCATGCACTATTGGATAGATGCACATGTGTGGTAATTGAATCTTAGAAACTTAAAATTGTAGAATCTATACTCTAAAATACTTAGATCTACTGACCTTGCATAAATTGATGCTATAGGACCACTAGAAAGGTGGATTGGGTCTTATACCCTCCCTTTTTGTGAGAAAAAAAATGAAAGATTTACGATCTATCAACTAAGAGAATAAAAAAATAAATGAAAAATAGAAAGAAAATAGAAGAGATATGCTATAGAGAAGATATACAGTAGTTTTACTGAACCCTTTTTCAATTATATTTCAGTGAGTTATAGGATATATATACACGACGGAATGCCTCTTAACTGATTATAAATGTAGTTCAGTTGTTTTCTTGGATCAAGGTAAGTTAGAATAGCTTCCTAATGTTGATTTGCTAAAAGTTATTACAGAACCAGCTAGGATGTTCCATAGATTCTTCTCAAGGCAGAGGTAGCAGTGACTGAGTAACAGGCTCCATATGCCCCCTCAAGATGGACATGCCACTAACGAGGCTAATCTTGGATTTGAAGGGTTGAAAATGATGGCGAGCCAGAGGTTTAATCAGCTGATCTGCTAGCTGATCTAGAGTATGAATGTGATGAATACAAATCTTGCCTTTCAGAGTATGAACGTGATGAATACTAATCTTGCCTTTCTGAACAAAATCGCGAACAAAAAAGTGATGAAGGTGGGAGTAGAGATCCGAGTGTCATGGTCCCCAGCCCAGTCGGCATCAGTATAGGTGCAAAGCTCCAGAGCACTGTTCTTCCGTAGGAGAATGCCATCAAAGATAGTATGCTTAAAGTACCGGAGTAAGCACTTTGCAGCAGCCCAATGGGTGGTAGTGGGCCGATGCATGAACTGAAAAAGTTGATTTACAGCAAAGACAATATCAGGCCGGGTGAGACTTAAGTATTGAAGAGCACCAACGGTTTTACGATACTCAGTGCCATCTGCTAGGGGAGAACCATCAAGAAGAACTGGGGTGGTAGGGTGGTGCTTGTCGGAAGAGGAGTCAAGCCCCATCCATGTTGGTTCGAGCAAGAAGATCACGCACATATTTGTGTTGTGAGAGAAATAGACCCTGAGTTGTAGGGATTACTTCAATGCCCAGGAAGTAGTGAAGGTTTCTCAAGTCTTTGAAAGAGAACCAGTTGCTTAGTTTAGTAATGTGCTTTGAAACAAAAGAAGAGCTATTGGCAGTGATTATGATATCATTCACATAGACAAAACAGTAGCAAGTGATACCATCAGAATGATAGATGAATAAGAAAGTGTTTATATAGGATGATTGAAAACCATAGCTGAGAAGAGCTGCTCAAAGAGACCGATACTAGGATCGAGGAGCTTGCTTGAGTCCATAGATGCTTTTCCTTAACTTACAGACGAAATGAGGTTTAGAGGAATCCTCAAAACCAGGAGGTTGTTTCATGAACACAGATTGATCAAGGGTGCCATAGAGAAAAGCATTGTTTACATCCAATTGGCGAAGACACCAACCCTTCAAAACTGCAAGAGATAGAATAAGGCGAATTGTGGCAGATTTAACCATGGGGCTAAATGTCTCTAAGTAATCGACACCTGGGCATTGATGAAATTCTTTGACAATCAGGCGAGCTTTAAATCAATTGATGGAGCCATCGGAGCTGCATTTCACACAAAACACTCATTTGCTGCCCACAAGGTTCTAAAGAGAACTAGGAGGAACAAGATCCCAGGTTCCATGCTGAAGAAGAGCTGTGAATTCGTCAGACATGGTAGCACGCCAGCGAGGATTCTTGAGAGCCTGGCTGACACAGGTTGGTTCGATAGGTTCTGGGAGCGGATACTTGGTGGCAACAAATAGTTGTTTTGGCCGGTAGATATTGTTCATGGATCATGTGATCATTTGATGTTGACGAGCAGGTGCAGGAGCCGGAGGCTATTCAATAGGGCCATCAGCAGAAGGTCCAGTGGAAGAGGGGAGAGGTGATGGCATGTTGGACGAAGACATCTCAGAAGATGAGGCCGAAGTGGATGAGGAAGAGTTGTCTGAGGGACATGCTTGCATGGGTGTGGTAGCAGCAAAGACATTTAGTTGCACAAGAGACACTGGGGAAGCAGCAGATGGACATACTCTAGTGGGAGACAGCGGCAGGTGATGTGGTTTGGCATGCTCGGTGTATGGAAAAACAGACTCATCAAATTGGACATGATGGGAGACATAGAGGTGATTGATAGGAAGATGAAGACACAGATAAGCACTCTAACTTGTGGAATAGCCAACAATGAGACAGGAGAGGGATTTAGGTTCTAACTTATGGTTGTTGTAAGGCTTTAGCCAAGGGTAGAAGAGACAGCCAAATGTTCATAGCTTGAGATAATTGGGCTTCAGGCCAAACAGAGCCTTAAAAGATGACTTATACTGGAGTAATGGAGTGGGCATCCGGTTGATGAGATAAGTAGTAGTAGAGAATGCATATGACCAAAAGTCTTGCAGAAAGAAAGCATGAGTGAGAAGAGTGAGTCATATTTCAACCACGTGATGATGGCGACGTTCAGAAACACCATTTTGTTGAGGGGTGTGAGGAGCCGATGTGTAGTGGTTGATGCCATGATCAAAAAGATAGGATTTGAAGGCGACGAACTCGCCACCATTGTCAGAGTATAGCCCACGAACTCGTGTATTAAAACGAGTGGTGACCATTCGGTGAAACTGTGGAAATAAGGTCCAAACTTTAGACTTTGTTGAAGAGGGAAGAACCACACATACCTGGTAAAATGGTCGACAAAGATAATATAATACTTGTGACCAGTTACACTGGCAACAGGAGATGGACCCTAGATGTCAGTGTAGAGAAGCTCAAAGGGAGCATTAGTTGTCATACCATGAGAGTTAAAAAGCAATTTATGAGCTTTATTGACAGCACAAGAAGTACAAAGCTTTGAACTCGGCATAGAACCAGTAACAGGAAGTGAAAAGGAAATAACAAGATGAGAAACAATTGTGGAATAAGGATGACCGAGGCGGCTGTACCAACCAGCTAAGGAGATCTTCTCATGAACAAATGCAATTTTCTTGTGAGACGTTGGAAGCTCACGCAAGTCCGGAAGAGGGTACACACCATGCCCACATGGCCCTTGTAGAAGAAGCTTCCCTGTGCTCTGGTCCTTTACAAGAAAATATGATAGATGAAATTCAACGAAAACATCATTTTGCTTCGTAAATTGATGAACAGAGATTAGGTTCTTCTGAAGAGTGGGAACACAGAGGGTATCGTTTATATGAAATAGGCGATCAGGAAAAAGAAGTGATAACGAACCAATGTGTGTCATAGACAACCTGGAATCATCACCAATTACAACTTCATCGTGCCATCATATTCTGAATGGAGATGAAGATTAGATAGTTTGGTAGTGATGTTGTGGGAGGCCACTGAATCAACAAGCTAGCGCTTGTCATTGGGTGGAGCAGTAGAAGCACAGTTTGTAGTAGGCTCAGAATTTTGCAGTTGGGAACAATGCTTTGCAGTATGACCAACACGATCACAGAGCTAGCATTTAGGAGCATATTGTGGCCTGGAGTACCAATTCTTAGGGTCACCCTTGTGGTCCTGGTGGTAGCGAGGGAAGGATGGTTGGTGTTTGGAGAAGTGTTGTCCTGATGACTACCTGCGCTAGGTGGAATTGGCAGTGGCCACCAGCATCTTTGAGGATGTCTCAAGACGTTTCAAATATACCTCATGGCCTACCAGCAAATCATGGAGTTCCTCAAAAGAGAAGGAGGATTCTCAGGCCCAAATGGGAGCAACAATATCCCGAAAATCAGGACCAAGCCCGTGTAGAACATAGAGAGTAATGTCATCATCAGATAAGGGAGAATCGATAATGGCAAGTTCATCAGCAATGGTTTTGACATGCTGTAAGAAATCAGTAACACTACGGTTACCTCTTTGAAGATGGGTTAACTCCTCCTTAAGCTGCATGACCCGAGTGCAGGAGTGTTTTCCATAACCTTTGTTCAGCTTGCTCTAGGCTTCACGTGAGGTTTTGAAGGTCGCTATAAGGGGTATCACAGCATCAGAAATGGAAGCCAGAATAGCACTTAGGATGAGTTTATCCTGACGGAACTGGTGGGAAGGAGGAGAACTGGTTGGTTGGATTGATTGCGAAGAAGGGCCATCAAAGACAGAAGACCCAATAAGAGTGCCATCAACATATCCATAGAGATTATATCCAAGAAGAAGCGACTCGAACTGAGCACTCCAGGAGGGAAAATTATTCGGGGTAAGGTGAGCAGTAATTTAAGTGGAAGCATTGATGGTGAAGAGAGAATTTTCAGTGGGTAAGGAGGTAGACTGATAAATCGACGGGGAGGTATTGGAGGAGGCAACCATGGCATCGATGTGGATCAAATAAAAAAAACTCAATGGAGATAAGATTGGCTCTGATACCATATAGAGAAGATAAACGGTAGCTTTACTGAACTCTTTTTTAATTATATTTCGGTGAGTTACAATATATATATATACACGACGGTATGCTTCTTAACTGATTACAAATGTAATTCGATTGTTTCCTTGGATCAAGGTAAGTTAAAAAAGCTTCCTAACAGCATGTTGATTTGCTGGAAGTTGTTACAGTACCGGCTGGGACGTTCCATAAATTCTTCTCAAGGTGGAGGTGGCGGTGACTGAGTAACAGTCTCTATATATGCTATATCATCATCAAGATGCAAATTTTACTGAATCAAACATTACATGCTAGAATTCAGGATTACAAAAAATCAAACAAAGTAAAAGAGAGAAGAAGAGAGAATTCTTCTGCAAATAGTGTTTTAGTATGATCAAGTATGATCTCCACCTTCTTGAAGGACATCCCAAAAGGGACTCTCCACTAGCTTTAACTTTAATAGATCTAAATCTGAATCTAATTGGAATTAAGAAGGGTGGTAGGGAAACTAGAGCTAAGTCTAAGATGAACTAATTAGAGAAACAGATGGAGGTGGATGGAACTAGAAGAAGCCTTCAAGAGGGAATCAAAAAGAAAGGGATCCAATTCACTATGGTAGGCTATTAATAGAGGTTGGAGATAGTCCAACGACTAGAATTCAAACATTTGAATTTAGAGAAGGGTAAAAATGATATCAAGTGGCATGCTTTGCTTGGTTCTTGGGGGGAGCCCTGGAACAAATATTCAAAGATTTAAGATTAGGTAATTTGGATGCTCTCTTCCAGGTTCGAGGGTTAAAAACTCTTGCCTCTTAGAGGGTGCCATTATTAGAGCCAAAAAGTTTTAGATCTAAATGATTATCTCAATCCATTTTTGGATATCTTCGGTAGATTTTTTGAGTATTTTTGAGTAGTTGTATTTTTTACATTATCAATGTCAAATACTATTGTGCAGCATATTTATTCTAGTTATCAGAATCATGCACAATCTCGCCTATTATAGTATGTATGATATTAGATATCCACATATTGCTTACATAATCTTGGTGTATCAGCTTAGATCAATCGCTAAAAATTATGAAATCTGATTGTCATATTTAAATTTAGTATTTGTAATAAATCATAAAATTTTGCTATTGTATGATACTATATCTAGTCTCTAGTATCTTTTCCATAATCATGGGACTTTATTATTATATTTTACTATATCAGGGGGATCAACTTGTATATGAAGCACACCTATGTCATGAATAGAACAAGTAATTTAAATATTATTTCCAATACAAATTTTTCATAGTATTAGAGCATATTTTTTCTTCATTAGTCAACCACTCTTTCTTGTTCTCCTATCATCCACTCGGTGGGGCCCTCTATTCTTTCTTTGATAATTATGGTCTCTTCTACTATTATTTTCAATCCTAGTGCTAATATAATGTCACCGTTCTCTCTCCACCACTTAGATAATCCAGGTACAGTTTTGGTCTCTCAAGTCCTCACTGGTGAAATTATCCTCTGTAAAGGCATGCCAAGAAGACTACTCATGCTAAAGTAGTATGTCCAATTGCTATGCATATTAAACATCAACAAAACCACCAGTTTTATCAATATGATGGGCATTTTTTCCAACTTACAGCTTGTAAAATAGATAATTGATATGGGTGCTTCTGACCACATGGTCTCTGACTCTAATTTTTTATCACTTGATTTACCAACTTGTCAATTCATTAAACTACCTACTGGAGATACAGTTCAAATAACCCAAAAATGGAGTATTAAAATACCCCCTTCTCTTGAGTTCAAAAATATTGTTTGCATCCCACTTTTAATTTAAATTTATTATCCATTAGTAAGTTTACTAAAATACATAATTGTGTTGCCAGCTTTTTTTTTCTAACTTTTTTGTTTTTTAGGACTTGTCAACGAAGAAGCTGGTTGGTCTAGGTAAAGAAAAGAATGATCTTTACTACTACAAGGGTCCAGTTTCTTCTACTTCTACAGTGTTCACCCAAAGATTGATTTTGATGATCACAAAATCTTGAAGTATAATTACTAATATTTGTGTTGCAAGAAGATAATTTATTTTGCTAGAAATATAGCAAGTTGGAAGAATACAAGAAGGCCTCAAAAGTTCTCAAGAAGAATTAGAAGAAAGCCATGCTTCATTGGCCCAAGTTTCAAGTTCAAGGGATTCAAGTTGAAGGAGAAAATTCAAAAAATTCAAAAGAACAATCCTCGAGTCGACTCCTGGAAGCTTAAAGTCGACTCTAGAACTTTGAAATTTCATGACACAGAGCTCGAGTCGACTTCCACTTTATACGAGTCGACTCTAGTATAAAAAGATAGAGAGTAGTTTTCAACGCTACAGTGCTCGAGCTGATTCATACTGTTTACGAGCCGACCGCAGCAGAAAAAGACAGAAAGCAGTTTTCAGTGCTACAATGCTCGAGCGGACTCCTACTATTCACGATCTAACTCCAGCAAGAAATGCCACAGTGCCAAGTCGACTCCAGCTTTGCAGGAGCCGACTCCACTGCGACGGACAGCCATAACAGCTAGTTTTTTTACAGCTCCAACGGCTAGTTTTTTCACTCCCAACGGCTCTATTTCATCTCTAACAGCTAGGAGAAGCTTTCTATAAGTTCTTAAGACTATAAATTTATGGAAATACCATCAAGAAAAGTGAGGAGGAGCTCCATAAGATCAAACCTTTTTCAAGAACCCCAAAAGAGAGAGCATAACACCAAATCCACAAAAAGGGCCAAACATTTGAGCAAGAATTGAGCTATTCAAGTTAGGATCAATCAGAGCATCCACCAAGAGCCTCAAGATCACATCCTCAACCTCAACCAATTGGTGAAGAGCTTCAAAGATCAACCACTTCACCAATCTGAGTTTTGTTCTTTTTTCATTTGTGTTTTATATCTTGAGCATAACTCTAGTATCCTTTAATTCCTTCAATTCTTGCACTTGTAAAGGTTCTTGCAAACCTAAATTGAAAGTTGTTGAATTAGGAGGATTCAACAAGGGAAAAAATTTTAGTTGGTGTGTCTTGGAAAAAACCAACTGGATTGTTTGTGAGTCCGAAAAATAAGCTGTATGAGGTTTTGGTTGGTGTGCCTTAGAAAAAATTAACTGGATTGTTTGTAAGTCCGAAAAACAAACGGTGTAGGTTTTGGTTGGTGTGCCTCGGAAAAAACTAACTTGGTTGTTTATGAGCCCGAAAAACAAACGGTGTAGATTTTGATTGGTGAGCCCAAAAAACCAACTGGGTTATTTGTGTGCCCGGAAAACAAGCAGATTGGTTTTAGTTGGTGAGCCTGTGAAAACCAACTGGGTTCACCTTGGGCAACAAGTGGTATCAGAGCCTCGTGCTCTAGTATTGATTGTTGATCTAGCGATCAAGAGATAAAGATTATGACAACTCAAATAGATAGTTTTCTAGGAGAGAAACAATTAATTGATAGACCTTCACTATTTAATGGTATAAACTGCACACATTGGAAAGCATGCATGCGCATTTTCATTCAAGCACATGACTCTAATTTATGGAATATCATAGTTAATGAGCCACACACAAATATTAATTATGATAAAAAAATGGCTCAGCAAAATGCAAAAGCTATGAATATTCTATATTGTGCATTAGATGATAGTGAACTTAATAGCATATCTTTTTGCATAACTACTAAAAAAATCTGAAATATGCTTGAATTTAAATATGAATGCACTAACATTTTTAGTGAATCTGAAACTAGCTCTGAAGAAGAAGAGAAGCAAACTAAAATTAAAAATCTATGCTTTGTGGCACATGAAGATGAGGTATGTACTAGGGCATAAAATGATTTTTCATTCAAAGATGAAGTATATGCTGAAACTTAATCTGATTTTATATTTGATGAACTTCATGATGCTTTTTCTGAACTATACTTAGAATATAAGAAGCTTAGTTTAAAAAATAAAAAGCTAAATCAGAAAAATCTCTCTTGCTAAAAGCCATGATATAATTCAAAAAAATAATGAATTGCTTTTAAAAGACAATGAAAGGTTAACTAAAGAGGATAACAAATTTAAGCCTATAGTTGAAAAATTTATTATCAGCTCTGAAAAGTTGAACTTGATAAATTATCGAAGAGCTGAATTTGAGCTGGATTAGGATATCAACCTTGGTACACACAAAAATCCCTTAATGACATATGTGTTGAGTCCTCCACTATCTATCCTAAAATAGATTCTTATAAATCTGATGAACAGAAATAAATAGTTTTTCACAAATCTAATGAACTTGATGAACAAAAATAGAAAATTAAAAATTCATTATCTACTTATATTAAATCTATGTTTGTTAAATTTAAATAAAAGTATGCAGAAATACATTTCTTGTAATCCTAGAACCTACAAACTAATAAACAAAATAGCTATTAAGAGAATATGGGTTCCAAAAGAAACAATTATAGCTAACCTGCAAGGATCCAAAAGAGCTTGGATTTTTAAATTGAAAATCTGATTATTTTTCAGCAGGTATGTCTAGCTATCCAAAGTTTCAATGAAAGATGTTATCTGGACAATGGGTGCTCTAGACACATGTTAAAGAATGGAACTTAAAATGTAATTAAGAAGAGTGATTAAAATGAAAAAAATAATGAAATTAGTAATCCTTGCATCCTCTTATATTGAATTGTTTTATTAGTTGATTAAAACATAACTTGCAAGTATTAATCATTTTTGTGATGTAAGTAATATTTTTTGTATAAAAAGAAAATATATCCAAATTTCTCTATCTTCCTATATTATGCTTTACTTATTGATGGATAATTTGTTAAATCAATTTTCTTAGAATAACTCTTTGAATTCTCTATATATTTGATTGAGAGTTGTTTTTATATCCATAACACCATCTTCTATTGATCATAGATATATGAATGTGTACTTGGTATACTCTTGAAAAATACATTTTATGAATATTAAAGAAACTTGTTTTGACATATATATTAACTCATGCTAATATGAATTTGATTTCAAAAGACACTGTCATTAGTTTACTTAGATTAATTTCCGCAAGATGAAAGTTTGTTATGCATATCATCTAGGAAAATAAACTAGAATCATTTCTAAATCTAAAAATATTGTTGCCACCTCTTAGTCTTTGAAAATTCTCCACAATAACTTATCTTAATTTTATAATTATGGATGATTTCTCAAAGCTAACGTTGGTTTTGTTTTCAACATTTAAATTGAAATATTTTCTATTTTTGATCACCCAAAGAGAGTTATTTCATTTGAATGTATAATGGTTCGCTCTCACCCACTGTAGTCTACCAATTCTTTCTCTTCTTTCGTTCGACTCCATCTTTGGTTGGGACCTATCAACTGGTATCAGAGTGGGATGTCTAACAAGGAAAGGATCGAGCGATTGGAGGCTGAGATAGGCGTGGTACAGGAAGAGCTTCGTGGCTTGGTCATGCATGTGGAGGGACGTTTCACTGAGGTCCTGGAGGCTATCCGCGGCTTGCAGGTCTCCATCTAGCAACAACCACGACTAGAGATGCCAACCTCGTTCCCTCCTTCATCCCAGGGGGAAGGTCATGGGCGTTTGGAGGACCACGCCAGAAACCAACGCCATAGAGAATAGATTTTTTGTGGTTCACCGAGATGATCCGGTCGTATGGCTCAATAGAGCGGAGCAATTCTTCGATAGCCAAAGCACTCCGACCAACCGACGGGTGTCCACTGCTTCATTCTACTTGGACAAGGAAGCCAACCATTGGTGGCAGTGGTACGGCGGACATATCGGGACAAAGAGCTGGTGATCACATGGAGGATATTTGAGGGGTTGTTGGCTCGGTTCGGACCCAACAAATACGTGAACTTCAACAAGAAGTTGTCACGTATTCAGCAGAAGGGGATGGTGAGAGAATACTACCAACTGTGTCTGTGCTTGGCTGCAAGACACATTGATCCGAATGTTCATTGGAAGACTCAAGGAAGAGATTGCAAAGGAGGTACGCATGTGGCAACCCCATTCTTTGCGAGAAGCTATTACGGTTGCTCAAATGTGGGAGGAGAGGCTGAAGCAAAAGCAAAAAGCAGCCCAAAGTGGTGGACTTCCGAACCCTACATAGCGGCTTTCTGCTTCAGCACTGATCCAACACATATCATGGGAGGATACACAGCAACGACGGAAACAAGGACTCTGCTTCAAATGCAATGAGAAGTTCACTCTAGGGTATCGGTGCAAGACTCCACAAGCCTATCAGATAGAAGCAAATCGCGTGGAGGATGTGGAAGGACCCAGCGGGGGCAAAGTCGACTATCACAACGATGGAGCCAGCAGCCATCAAAGATTATCGTTGGAAAGCAAATCTTATGGACAAGGTTTTGGCTGAAGGGGGGAGGGATGATGGATCCCGCTATTTGGGTAGCCATCGATTGCATGGTTGACACATGGAATGCAGCACCGGGTTTGCAGGAGGAAGAAGATCACGCATCAATGGGGCTGGGAGAGGAAGGAAGCACGATGACGGGCCAGGCATGTGGGTTTGTCGTTAGCGGAAAGTTCGTGAAATCGGGAGCGGAAGCCATGCACGCAGACTTGGAACGAAGTTGTGGATGTTGGAAGCGGTTCGATGCCATGCACGCAGGTTTGGCATGACATCGTGGATGTGGGATGAGGAGAGAAGAAGGATTCCGAAGCAGGGGGGCATGGACGAGGGAGTGGATTAGTGATGGCGAGGAGTTGATAAGCGATGGCCCAGGTCTCTCGTGGGGAGGGGGAGGAAGTATTTAATGGAGTGAACTATCTTGGGATTGATAAACATGAAGTAGAGTATTTGCCTTGCATGGGTTTTCTCTCATCCAAAGAGAGTTATTTTCTTTGAATATACAGTGGTTTGCTCTCACCTGCTGTAGTCTACCATTTCTTTCTCTTCTTCCATTCGACTCCATCTCTGGTTGGGACCTAGCAACTGGTATCAGAGTGGGATGTCTAACAAGGAAAGGATCGAGCGATAGGAGGCCGAGATGGGCATGGTACAGGAAGAGCTCCGCAGCTTCCAGGTCTCCATCCAGCAACAACCACTGCTGGAGATGCCAACCTCATTCCCTCCTTCACCCTGGGGGGAAGGTCATGGGTGTTTGGAGGACCACGCCGGAAACTAATACCAGCCAAGAATGATTTTTCGCAGTTCATCGGGGACAATCCGATTGTTGGCTCGACAGAGTGGAGCAATTCTTTGACAGCCAAAACACTCCAGCCAATCTAGGGGGTCCACTGCCTCGTTCTACTTGGACAAGGAAGCCAACCACTGGTGGCAGTGGATACGACAGACATATCTGGACAAAAGGCTGGTGATCACATGGAGGATATTTGAGAAGGAGTTGTTGGCTCGATTCAGACCCAACCGAATACATGAACTTCAATGAGAAGTTGTCACGTATTCAGTAGAAGGGGACGGTGAGAGAATACCAGCAAAAGTTTGAAAAACTAGCCAATCGGATTCGTGGTTGGCTGCAAGATGCGTTGATCGGAATGTTCGTCGGAGGACTCAAGGAAGCGATTGTAACGGAGGTACGAATGCGGCCCCATTCTTTGCAAGAAGCAATTAAGGTTGCTCGAATGCAGGAGGAGAAGCTGGAGCAAAAGTGAAAAGCAGCCCATAGCAGTGGACTTCCGAACCTGTCTACCCCTGCATCGCGGCTTTCCGCTCCAGCACCGATCCGACATATATCATGGGAGGATATG
This sequence comes from Phoenix roebelenii, assembly GCA_025769935.1. Lineage (NCBI taxonomy): Eukaryota > Viridiplantae > Streptophyta > Magnoliopsida > Arecales > Arecaceae > Phoenix > Phoenix roebelenii. The sequence continues at coordinate 50,521 of JAOXJJ010000565.1, forward strand.
CAGCAACAACGGGAACGAGAACTTTGCTTCAAATGCAATGAGAAGTTCACTCCGGGGCATCAGTACAAGACTCTGCAAGCCTATCTGATAGAAGTAGATCATGTGGAGAATGTGGAAGGACCCAGTGGGGGTGAAGTCGACCATCACAGTGATGGAGCCAGAAGCCATCAAAGATTATTGTTGGAAAGCAAACCTTGTGGACAAAGTTTTGACTGAAGGGGGAGGGATGATGGACCCCGCTATTTGGGTTGCCATTAGCCGCGTGGTCGACACATGGAACGCAGTGCCTAGTTCACAGGAGGAAGAAGATCATGCAGTAATGGGGCTAGGAGCGGAAGGAAGCACGATGATGGGCCATGCATGTGGGTTCGTCGCTAGCGGAAAGTTCATGAAACTGGGAGCGAAATCCATGCATGCAGACTTGGCATGAAGTCGTGGACGTGGGAAGCAGTTCGACGCCATGCATGCAGGTTCGGCATGGTGAACATGGGACAAGGAGAGGAGATGGATTCCGAGGCATGGGGGGCGTGGATGAGGGAGTGGATGAGTGATGGCGAGGAGTTGATAAGTGATGGCTCGGGTCTCTCATGGGGAGGGGGAGGATGTATTTAATGGAGTGAACTATCTTGGAATTGATAAATGTGAACTAGAGTATTTGCCCTGCTTCGGTTTTCTCTCATCTAAAGAGAGTTATTTCATTTGAATGTATAGTGGTTCGTTCTCACCTGCTGTAGTCTACCAATTCTTTCTCTTCTTCCATTCGACTCCATCTTTGGTAGGGACCTATCAACTGGTCTCAGAGCGGGATGTCTAACAAGAAAAGGATCAAGTGATTGGAGGCCGAGATGGTTATGGTACAGAAAGAGCTCCACAGCTTGGACATGCGTGTGGTGGGACGCTTCGCTGAGGTCCTGGAGGCTATCCATGACTTCCAGGTCTCCATCCAGCAACAACCACTGCTGACGCCAACCTCGTTCCCTCCTTCACCTCAGGGGGAATGTCGTGGGCATTTGGAGGACCACGCCGGAAACCAACGCCACCCGAGAATGGATTTTTCGTAGTTCATCAAAGACGATCCGATCGTATGGCTCGACAGAGCAGAGAAATTCATTGATAACTGTTGGACATATTCTGCTGCTGTGCGGGCCATACCTTGCGGGGTCCCTGAGCAGCACAGGGAGGGTCACTGTCAGCATGTCCTGCCGCCTGCCAA
>JAOXJJ010000565.1:74967-90242 GCA_025769935.1 Phoenix roebelenii
TATATTTATTAAAATATGAAATATTACAATATATTTTGAATGAGTCTATTTCATAATGCACATAACTTTTAACTATAATAAATCTTATTTAATGTCCTGTTGGTTAGTTTTAGTTAACTGATGGGTCATTGGTTCAATTTCCACTTTATGTGGTACATAAAATAGTTTTTAGATTTTTGCTTTTTGGCACTAATCCCTGCATATCGTAAATCTGGAGAAATGCAGGGATATGATCCTCAACATCATATTAGCCGATACTTGTCTCACATTTTTTCAAAATACGGAAGACATAATAGGCTACATATTTTAATTTTTCACAGCATTTTTGACTGCCAAAGATTCCATGATTTTTTGTAGTGCCATTTTTGTCAACATGGTCATTATCATTTAGCATTGCAGTTTTCGTCTTTTTAATTAGTTATATGTATAGAGCTAAGTTTAAAATTGGGCACAGCATCAATGATCTTTTAGAAGCATAATTTTTCGGAGGATCGAGTGGACATGAACATAAGAATCTTTATCATCTTAACCTTGTATCATATTATCATTTTTTTATAAAAATAAAATATTTAACTAACTTTATGCATCAATTCATTTCAAGTAACTTCAAACTCATCTTGCCCATGTTACAACACATCCACACTTCAATGAACCTTGCTGCCTTCTGTGTTTTGAGGAAATCATTTTTCTCATATCTATATTTTTTTCAGGTTTATTTGCAAACTCTGAGATCTTAAACACTGAAACAAACCATGCTACTTTTGGAGCAACCAACTTGATGCCTCCGGCATCTAGTTGTTTGTTAGTGCTTTCCGGTCCTACTTCATAGAAGTTCGTGATGATGTTAAGATGGCGTCAGCCATGGCCTCAGTGATTCGATCTATCATATAATTGTTATATAGTTTCTTTATGCTCTGACCTGGTCTTTTTAAGGAACTAAAGGGACATTGGATGGCTTGTCATGCATTAGTTTCTGTTGGGTTTTGGATAGTGGCTTTCACTTTCAGAGGTGCCATGCCATGGACTCGGGACATGGAGAAAGTTTCGGTTAAAGCATTGGTGTTGGGTTGGTGGGAAATACTGATATATCTTAATTATGATTTCTAAGTGGCATGGTTGGTTATGTCCACTTCAGAAAGATGGAGGATATGATACATCAAAATCTGACAAGCATGCATATCACCTAATAGCTTGCGTATGCTCTAAATATTTTTAAACCTTTGGTACGTCAACTGGTTCTACATACATGTATATCCTGAGCTATGGTACTGATAATGTCTGAACAAGGCATATTATTATTTGCTTTTCCACTTATCTACCTCTATAAACATTTCATAGAAGATCCTGTTGAGGTGCATATCTTACTTAGGATGGCTCTTTTTCTTTTTATTTCCTTTTTTTTTTCTTTCTTTTCTCTCGTTGATGGATGCCACATCCTGTTGATCTATGTCTCGGGTGAGTAGTTCGGAGAAAACGATGAATCAAATATTTGGAAACATGCCTTGCAAGGTTCAAGTACGTCACCTCCTCCAAATAGAGGGTGGTGCAAGTGTTCAGGACCAGTACACATCCTTGAACCAGGCCAAGATGTGTGTGTTTGTGTGTTTGTGGGAGTGAGAGAGAGAGTGAGAGAGAGTGAGAGAGAGAGATTGTTTTCAATGATGATTTGAAATTTATCAATTAGAGGAGCAGGTTTGCTGAATTGTCTTTTTATATTTTTGAATGGAAGGGGGGGAAGATTCTAAGTTACAGTCTTGGACTTCAATGAAACTAGCTAGGTGCTTGTGTTTACAACGAATGGATCAATCAGAAAAGAGAGAAATAGCAGATCAAATGCAAAGCAGAAGCACTTGGGCACATTGCTAAGAATCTACAACGTCCAACATGAGCTCGGGGGAAGGGAGTTGAACTCCAGTGTGGCTAATAGCTTACTCCTGATTACTTCCTTTAATTAAGCGGCTTCCCAGAAGATAATTATGGGATTCTTCAGGTGGCCTGGGAGTGGATTGGAGCTACAAAAAAGTTATATATGCTACGGCTGGAGTCTTTTGTTCTATATAGAACTTAAGCATTTCCCGTCAAGTGAAGCCATTGCTGGCACGAAACTTAGGAAACTATAGCTTTCAAAAATTACAAGTGCAAATATCTTAATGAACACTGTATATATATGTGATCTAGTTAAGCCTAACATAGATGTCGTCCCTTTTAATGGCAAGTTAACATGCTATTGCAACTTTTTTTTCTAATTAACATTATTGGCTACAAGCATCAGATATAATTTATCCTAGAAATTATTTAAAAGAAATGTTAAATTTCCACTATATTGATAATTTTATTAAAATAGAAACCCTGGCCTATGAATTGTAAAGCTCTTCATTTGAAAGCTACATAAAGAGAAGGCACCAGCCGACCCGCTATATTTGTGCGTCAAGATTATTGGGTTGTTGAGGCACTTTTCTTAAAGGTTATCAACAAAATGCTTGCCATGATGGCATCTTCTCAAATCATCAAATGCACGGCCACTAAGATTAAAAGGTATTCAGCTTTTCTTATCTCCTAAAGTAAGATGACTTTTGGGTTTGGAATCACTAGAATCATAAGGGATACAGAGACCAAATTTTGAGGGCAACTTAATGGTGCCCATGACACAAATGAGAGTGACAAGGGGAGCCCTTAAGCTTGAGTTCGAAGAAGTCTTGCAAAATTTATATTGACGACATCATTTGATCGGTCACCAAATTCTAAAGAGCTATCAATGATTGATTAGAAGAAAAAAAATATACTGTGCGAGGAAAAAAATACATCCAAACTATCATCTCAATTAGAGTTCATGTATGCAGTGAGCATAAGTGAGCATAAGCCATTATCCCAACATGATTTGGTAGATAACCTTCACACGCTTGCAACTTCAATATGATTTTTTTTCTTCCAGGGATGATGGTACAACAAAAGAACAAGGTGCAAGATTTGACCCCCTCCATGGAACTATTTTTAATGATACGTTTCTGATACTGCAGTAAGGTTGTTTTGATTATTTACTCGAAAAGTTCATAATAATGTGAATTATGTGAGACATCCTTTTGTAGTTTCAAACTATCCTTTATAATCATATCTTCATGTGAGGATCCGTGCGGGCATATGTTTAGTCCTGTATTGGTTATGCATCGGACAGATCTTGGATACTTATACAGGGCTAAGGAACTCAAATACTATCTTCTGACTAGCTTTTTTGGGTGAGATCCTGAGTTATTACAAATAGTATCAAAGCAGACCCGGCCTATGGCTCATGTAAACTTAAGAACACTATAGCACGGGCCTATTGTGGTTGACTATGGACCAATCATGATGCTTGTGATTAGATTTAAATGTATTCGGACTCTTAGCCTGGTGAGAACACTAGAGCTTAAATTGGATAAGTATGTAAGGATCCATGTGAGCATATGTTTAGTTTATACTACCTCAGAAAAAGCTACAGTTGAGCGCAACATATTCTATTTTATAGACTATAGTTAGAGCTGCTGTGAAGTTCGTCCTTATGCATGATGTATGAACACAGATTTCTGAAGTTGCTTGTGGGAGAGCTCTTTCAAAATCTGTTGAAACCAAACATCTGTATCTGTTCGCAGATTACTAACCCGAAGCAATTGCATTCAGACGAGCATAGGTTCATGTTTTATTTGCAGATAACCATCTAGAATAAGTAGGAATTTGCTGCAAAAGATATCGTTCTTCTAATTGTGTTCGAAATTTGGTTGTTTATGTTTTTCATTGTGTTGCAATTAGATTGTACTGATTTTGTGAAAACTGTGACAATGCCATTTTCTGCCTTTGAACCTGGAACCTCTCCCCAGTGCATGCTGAGAGGAGAAGAGAAGTGGGAATGATGAACATCTATTAGAGCTAATGCATCTTGCATCTGCCAAAACAGATATTCGTCATAGTTCTCAGAACACTACTCTTAGCTCATTGTAGGGTCCCTTGTACTTTACTGTCTACTGCTGCTTTAATTCCTCCTTTTCCCTGTAAGTCAGGCATTAAATTTGTAGCTCCATGGGTATTCAAGTTTTGATAAAACAGTGAATTACTGGGGCAAAGTTTTTTTTTTTTTTTTTTTTTTTTTTTTTTTTGCATGATACTACTTTTCATAAAGCTTTGGCAAGATAGACAACTGAATGCATGCATTTATCTTTACAGTTCTCAAGTGATTGGGGTGTGAGAGGATTTCATTCAGCAAATGGAAGTATACAAAACAGAACTCTTGAATTATTGATGGATTTTGTTCATATAGTTTTGCATTTAATCGAGTTAATCCAACTTGTATTTGTATTTGCTAGTATGAAGAGAAGAAACTTTTGATAAATATTAATTAAGTCGGATGCCTACCACATTAATCTTGTTCTTCAAAATATCAAAAAATATCGATTTCGCTTTGTATGCCATTGCATAACCATGATATGTTTATGATACAGGTTGACATGTGTTGCTGGAAATCAGACCTGGGGGTGACCGCGAACCAAGAGGAGGAGCTTCTGCCGCAGTACAGTGGCGGATGGTTGTCTCCAGCGGACCTGCAAGAAGCCTGGGCCGGAGGATCCGGCGAAGGCCCTCCGATGCTTAAGTCAGAGAGGGATCTCTAGATATTTTAATGGAGAGATCTTTTCTGGCTTGGAGAAAAGATGCCTCTCTCCCCAGAGTCCTCTCCTCTTTATAGGAGAAGGTGTAGCGGTTACTCGCAATCGGATGCGATTGCGCAAATCTTGGGTTAAATGAATTACCTTAGATGGCACGAAATTTCAGGCTAGCTGGCAATCAGTTGAGATTGCAAGGATTCAAATGTTGATAGCTGTTGTAGCAGAGTCTGCAGGATTTGATCCCGAATATGGAGGATTTGGTGACTCCTTTAGGCAGACCGGCTTCACTGTTGGTGGAGTCGGGGTCGGTCTCAGCTTCTGACTAGATTTTTCTTGGCCTCGAGGTCAATCGGGCTTTGCTCAGCCGAGACTATGCCTGTCGAGATCACACTCGTCGAGATCATGCTTGCCGAGGCCATACGTACCGAGATTACACCTGCCATCGGATTCGGGTGCTTTAATCATATGTGTTGGGTGGTCCACTTTTTCCCCCATCACTACCCCCGACTTCCAAGTTCGAGCCATTTTCAAGCTTGGATAAAGGAAGTAGCTAATTTTGTCATGCTGATGAGCTTAGGCGGTTTCAAATCATTTTATCATTTCGAAAGAAGGGGAAAAGATACTTTCGAAGGAAGTAGCTAATTTTATCATTTTAATGAAGGCACGAGGCGGCAGCTTTTTGTTTTTCGAGGCGATTTTGAGCTGCGACTTCATAATGGGACTTCAGTGTTCGAAGAGACAGCTGCTCCCATTCCGCTTTTAAAGCAGCGATCCAAGTTGATATGCTGGGCCGATTTTCGAGGTCGGCACGTGGCGTAATCTAGACGGAAGGTGTAGCTTGCTTTCGTCGATCCAATCCATTGGGAGAGTCTATATAAAGACCAAACCAGCCCTAGGAATCTTCATTTGGCCGCCACAATCTTTATCTTCTTCTTCTTTCATTTTCTTTTTTCCCCGATTGTTGTTTAGTCTTCCCTGAAGGTACCTTGGGGTGTTTCTTGGCGATTTTTCTCGATTCTTCATTTCTGGCTGTCAGTATTTCCGACGAGGGCCAAGGTAGGTTCTCTTCTTACGTTTGCTCAGAGGCCTACTTTCTCTTCTCTTTTGTTTCTTCGATCTTCTTCCTCTTCTCTTTTTATTTAAAACACCGTGAGCAAGACAATGTCGTGTGGTGCTTCATCTTCTACTGTGGCTCCTTCTCGTGAGAAGGAGGTCGAGCTAGAGGGGGGCCATAGCCTAAATGGAGTCGGGTCAAACCTGACTGAGGAAGAACTGGGCACGATCCAAGCTTGGTTTTTCCTTCTGCACAAGTTCACTCTCGAGCTCACGGGGCCGGAGAACCGGGTTACGAGACCCCCCTCAGGTTGGATCGAAGAGTATGTGGAAACACTCCAGGCTAGCCTGAAGTTTCCCTTGCACAGGTTTATGAACGAGCTCCTGACGATGTATTGCCTTGTTTCAACGCAACTCGCTCTGAACTCGTGGAACCTGCCACTATTTAAGGCCAATAACAAGACCTCCAAACTCACTGTGGATGAGCAAAAAATCCTTGATGCTCTTCACAGTTTAAAGGGGGACATTTTTCTGACCGACCTCCTAAGTGAGGAGACTTTGATGAATGTCGGCCTGAGCTCGGCGCATCCTGAGGGTAAGGGTGGTTATACTGCTCCTCCCTTCGTTCTGTTGTCCTTCGTTTTATTTATTCTTTCTTATTCTTTTTCTTCCCCCCTTCATTTTAGGGTTAGTCTGAGACTTGGGTTTCTTTTTCTTTTCAGAAATCGCAGGGATGGTGTCTAGCGATGAAGCCCTCCTCGCCTGATACAATAAGAAAGTAGCCGAAGCTAGCGGAGCTCGTCCTGTACCTAGAAAGAGACCTAGGTCGGCCTCAACTTCGGACTCTGCAGAGGCCGGGGAGCTTGAGGCTGGGACTTCCGACCTCGTTCGAAAGAACAGCAAGAAGAAGGTCGAGGAGCATAGATCGGAAGAATCTCCCCCCGTCGAGCACGCGACTTCTACCGAGGCCGCAAGGGAGCCAGGGGCCCGTGCTTGCCCGATCTGGGGCCCCCAAAAAGCCCACAAGGTCATCCGTCTGCGGCGCTCGGGTCCGGAGCCAGGCAGCGGTCTCGAAGTCCCAAGCTCTTTGTGTGCTCCCCCGCCAGGCTCTTCAAGGCTCGACCTCCCGAGCTCTTCAGGACTCAACCCCCCGAGCTCTTCTGGGGTTGAGGATTGTTCCGAGAGAAGGCCCTACTCCCCCACGTGGCTGGTTTTTGAGGACGATTCGGCCATCCATAACAGCGAAGTTGCCCGCGAGGTCGTCCGTTGTATGTAGCTTCCAGCTGACCGAGTCGAGCTCGAAGCCGGCGAGATCGGCGGTTTTATTGAACAGGCCTCCTGTTCCGCTATCTGAGTAAGCTTTTCTCATGCTTTCATTTTCATATCTTTCTAAGTTCTCAATCTCGGCTAATCTTTATTTTCCTCCCTTACAGCATCTCCACAAAATTGACATGTTAGCCTCCGCGGCGGTTGACTATAAAAACTAGGCCTAGAGGAGCCAAAGAGGGCAGGAGGTTGCGGAGAAGAAGCTCGCCGAGGCCAAGGCTAGGTGGAAGGAATCCACCACGAGGGCGGAGGCCACCGAATCCGAGCTTAGGTTCAAAGCTGAGCGCCTTGAGGAGGAGGAAGCTTCGTATGCTCTCACCAGGTCGGCACTTCGTGCCTCCGAGGCATGCTTAGCCGACGCCCAGTCTGAGCTCGCGGTTCAGAAATACGAGGCGGGGATCCTCCGGCTGAAGATCGAAAAACTTGAAGCTCGAGAGAAGAAGGTGATGTAACAAGCTCGAAATGCGATGCAGATTTTTTGCAAGTTGACCGAGTACCGAAAAGAGCTAGAGGAGGAGGTGGTCGATGGGCTCATCTATGGTTTCAAGGATTTTCGGGCTCAGGTGCTAAAGCTTTGCCCCAAGTTTGACTTCAGCAATCTTCAACCTCGTTTGTTTGGGGCTGCTGAGGATGATACAAACGAGGCCGTTGAGGATGATAGCGCGCTCGAGAGTCCCGCCCCTATGGTCGTCGAGGCTGAGACCGAGATGGCTCCTGAGGTCGCCCGCGAGATCCCATCTGAAGAAGCTTCAGAGGGTGCTCTCGAAGTGGCTTTTGAGGCTGCTCCAGTGGACTGCCCCGAGGCCGGTCCCGAGGTCGCCATTACTTCTGAGGCGGCCTGAGATTTTGCCTTCTTTTTTTATTGCCATTTGTAAATGAGGTCGGTCGCTAAAACCATTGTTCGGCTAAGCGGGCCGACCACGGAGTCAGTGTCCTTGTACTTAGCCTCAAGGCTTTTTATCATTAAAATATATGCTTTATTCATCTGGTATGAATTTTGTTGCATCTTTGAACTTGTTTCTGCTTGTATTTTCGATGAAACTTTGTCTTTGATTATTTGGGCAAGACTTCGCACGTCGTTCAATTTTGAATCCATTTTAGACGCTTTTCAAAGGATTTTACTAAGTCTCTAGGTGTGGATCTAGTTGTAGCGCGGGCTGAGGTCGAGCTGTTATTCATCCGTTGGTATCGTGAGCTATTACAGGCTTGAGTGCCCTTCGATCCATAGTATCTGCCCTAGACATCTTGAACTGCAGTCGGATTTTCGTTAGGTAGTACCCGAGGTCGAGGGAACTTTAGCTCGCGGTCGACTCAGCGAGACGTGCCAAGCTCGGTTGGCACGTCATTAGGTAGTACCCGAGGTCGAGGGAGTCTTAGCTCGCGGTCGACTCAGCGGAGCGTCCCAAACTTGGTCGGAACGTTATTAGGTAGTACCCAAGGTCGAGGGAGTCTTAGCTCACGGTCGACTTAGCGGGGCGTCCCAAACTTGGTCGAGATGTTATTAGGTAGTACCCGAGGTCGAGAGAGTCTTAGCTTGCGGTCGACTCAGCAGGACGTCCCGAGCTTGGTCGGGATGTCATTAGGTAGTACCCGAGGTCGAGGGAGTTTTAGCTCGCGGTCGACTCAGCGGGGCATCCCGAGCTTGGTTAGGACGTCATTAGGTAGTACCCAAGGTCGAGAGTCTTAGCTCGCGGTCGACGCAGCGGGGCATCCCAAACTTGGTCGGAACGTCATTAGGTAGTACTCGAGGTCGAGGGTGTCTTAGCTCGTAGTCGACTCAGCGGGGCATCCCGAGCTTGGTCGGGACATCCCGATCTTGGTCGGAACATCCCGAGCTTGGTCGGGACATCATTAGGTCGTACCCAAGGTCGAGAGAGTCTTAGCTCGCGGTCGACTCAGCGGGGCGTCCCGAGCTTGGTCGGAACATCATTAGGTAGTACCCAAGGTTGAGGGAGTCCTAGCTCGCAGTCGACTCAGCGGAGCATCCCGAGCTTGGTCGAGACGTCATTAGGTCTTCCCAAGCGACTCGAAGCATTTTCCGGCATTACAAGGACACTTTCTGTTGTAATAGGGACCTATGGTTCATAAGCAGATCAACATTAGGAAAAATTCTTAATGATCAAGAGAAACCCTTGAGAAATGTCTTATTGGATTTTCATGCATTTGAAAGAGACCCTTAAAAGGGCTTTATTGATAATACATTCTGAAGTTCTCAGAGTTCCAACTTTGAAAAATGAGGGTTCCATCAAGGGATTCCAACTTGTATGCTCCTAACCGTTGGACCCGAGCGACTCGATATGGTCCTTCCCAATTTGGGGCAAGTTTTTCTTACTCCGTAAGCCGAGAAGCTTCAGCTTTCCTCAAGACGAGATCACCCACTTTGAAGAACTTGACCTTGACTTTAGAGTTGTAATATTGTGTCGCTTCTGTTGATATCTTGTCATGCGGATTCGAGCGGCTTCCCCTGTTTCTTCGAGGAGATCTAAGTTGTTTCTAAGTCGTGATGAATTGGAAGTTGCATCGTAGTTCTCCACCCTTGATGATGGAAGCCCGAACTCCAAGGGGACAACTGCTTCCATTCCATAAGCTAGCTTGAATGGGGTTTCACCGATAGGGATTCGGAATGTGGTTCTGTAGGCCCAGGACATTATAAAGGTCTTCAACTGATTGCCTTTTGGACCGATCAAGTCTGGCTTTAAGTCCTTGAAGAATGGTCCGATTTGCCACCTCCATTTTTCCATTAGTCTGAGGATGAGCGACCGAGGTAAAACGATGGTCAATGCCTTGTTCGGAATAGAACTCCCTGAAGCAGGCATTGTCAAACTGACGGCCGTTGTCGGATATGATGACGCGGGGAGCCCAAACCTGCAGATTATCGATTTCTAAATGAATTCTCGTATCTTTGACTCGGTAATTTGGTCCACTCATTCAGCTTCGACCCACTTGGTGAAATAATTAATGAAGACAATGAGAAACTTTCTTTGTCCAGTAGCTTGGGGGAATGATTCCAATATGTCGATCCTCCATTGGGCAAATGGCCAGAAGGCACTAATTGAAGTCAGTAGAACTGAGGGTCGGCGCTGAACATTAGCATTCCTCTGGCATCGGTCACACCTTTGGACGAAGCTTGCGGTGTCTTTTTGAAGTGTAGGCCAGTAATATCCTTGGCGTAGAATTTTGTAGGCCAGTAATATCCTTGGCGTAGAATTTTATAGGCCAAGGCCCGACTTCCTAGGTGGTTCCCGCAGATCCCCTCATGAACTTCTTACATTGCATAATCCGCTTCCGAGGAGCAGAGGCATCTGAGGAGAGGAGACATGAAGGACCTGCGATAGAGCTTGCCTTCATACAAAAGGTATCGGAAAGCTTGGCACTTGATTCGGCGGGCCTCGAGTTCATCATCGGGGATGACTTCATGTTGTAAGAAGTTGACAAATGATCTATCCAGCTCGATTCAGTTTCAATGCAGAGGGATGACTCAAGCTCCTCGGTGCTTGTTGCTTTAAGGTACTCGAGTGTCATGGTTCTCGAAAATTCGCTCATGCGGAAAGTTGTTAGCTTTGATAGCAGGTTAGCCCTCGCGTTCTCTGTTCTGGAGATGTGCTGAATGTCAAAGGTGTTTTGTGTGGAGGTGATATCCCATATCTTTTGGAGATACTTTTGCATTGATGGCTTCCTTGCTTCAAAGTCTCCTAAGATTTGGCTCACAACTAGTTGGGAATCACTAAAGACTTTTAGGCTGCCGACCTCGAGCTCCTTCACCAATTTCAGTCCGATAATGAGTGTCTCGTACTCCGCTTCGTTGTTCGAGGCTGGAAACTCGAGGCGTAAAGCTTGCTCCGCAACCACTTCATCCGAGCTGGTAAGATGAGGCCTGCCCCACTACACCCCGAGGTTGAGGGACCGTCCACATGTAGGATCCATGGCCACTCTGAGGTGTCTTCCTTTGATGTGAGCTCGGTCTCAGGGTCGTCTGGCAGGGTGCATTCCACTATGAAGTCGGCGAGCACTTGTGCCTTGACTGCTGGCCTCAGGCAGTACTCGAGGTCGAATTCCTCGAGCTCGACCGCCCATCTTGCAATTCTTTCTGCACGATTCAATCATTGCAGAACTTATTTTATGGGTTGATCAATTAATATGGCCATGGTGTGAGCTTGAAAGTACGGTCGGAGCCTTTGGGCCGAGATGAGTAGCGCGTAGACCATTTTCTCTAATTTGGAGTATCGGGTCTCTGCATCTCGCAGAATTCGACTGGTGTAGTATATTGATTTTTGAGATTTGTCTTCTTCCCAAACTAGGACCGAGCTCATTGCTACCAGGGACACAGCAAGGTATAGGTAAACAGGCTCGCCCTGCTGATATTTTGTGAGCAATGGAGGAGAGGCAAGATGACACCTGAGTTCTTTGAAGGCTTGCTGGCACTCTTCGGTCCACACGAAGTTCTTTGGCCGTTTGAGAATTTTGAAGAAAGGGATACATTACTCTGCCGACCTCGAGACAGACCTCCCCAAGACCGCAACTTGTCCAGCGAGTCGTTGTACTTCTTTGACCATCCTTAGTGGTGCCATCTCCTGTAGCGCTCGGATCTTTTCTGGGTTTGCTTTGATCCCACGTTGAGTTACCATAAAACTGAGAAACTTGCCCGATGTGACTCCAAAGGTACACTTCGTGGGGTTGAGATTCATCTGATACTTCCTGAGAATGGAAAATGCTTTGTCAAGGTGGGCTATGAGATGTTTGGTCGTCTGGCTTTTCACCAACATGTCGTCCACATAGACCTCCAAGTTTTTGACCTATCTGATCCTTGAAGACCTTGCTGACCAGCCTTTAGTAAGTAGCCCCAGCATTCTTCAACCCGAATGGCATCACCTTGTAGCAATAGAGGCCTTTGTCAGTGATAAAAATTATCTTTTCCTCATCTTCAAACGCTATTCAGATCTAATTGTACCTCGAGAAAGCATCCATGAACGTCAACAACTGGTGTCTCGAGGTAGAATCAACGAGCTGGTCGATCTTGGGGAGTGGAAAACTGTCTTTCGGGCAGACCTTGTTTAGGTCGGTGTAGTCCACAAACATGCGCCACTTTTTATTAGTTTTTTCACAAGAACCATGTTGGTGAGCCAGTCCGGGTAGGTGACCTCTCTGATAAAGCCGGCCTCAAGAAGTTTGTCCACCTCTTTGGCCACCGGTTGCTGTCGTTCTGGTGCAACGCTTCATTTTTTCTGCCTAACGGGTTTGTAGGTTGTGCTCACCTGGAGTCGGTGAACCATAACTTTAGAATTTATTCCTGGCATGTCAGTGGGCGACCAGACGAATATATCGGTATTGGCTTGGAGAAATTTGATTATGCAGTCTCGCTCACAAGGGCTTAGGCTGGAAATGACTTGTACGGTTTGATCCGGGCGGTCCTCTCGCAAGGGGATTTGAAGTAGGAGCTCCCCGGGCTCTGCTCATTACTTCCTAGGCTCGTCCCGCACTTCCAGGATCTCGATAGGTAGTGCCAAGACCGGAACTTGGATTGATGTTTCAACCAGTTGTTTTGCTTTAAAGGTCGCCATGTAGCATTGCTTGGCTATTGCTTGGTCCCCTCGAACTTCGGCGACTCCCTGTTCAGTGGGAAACCGCATGAGCAAATGGTAGGTTGAGACTATGGCCCAGAGGGCATTGAGTCCAGATCGGCCGAGAATAGCATTGTAGACTGAGGCCACCCGGACTACTAGGAAGTCCGTTTTTACAGTACTCTCTCTAGAGGCGAGCCCAGCCATGACAGTTAGGCTAACAATTCCATCAATCGGGACTGAATCCCCAGAGAACCCGACTAGTGGTGTGTTCATTCCCCGGAGTTGATATCTGTCATTTCCATTTTTGGAAAGCATCATAGAATAATATGTTTGCAGAGCTTCCATTATCAACTAAAACACATTTTACATCAAACTTATTCATGATAAGGGAAATAACCACAGCATCATCATGGGAAGTTTCAACTCCTTTTAAGTCTTCATCTGAGAACGAGATGGCTTCTGTCGTGCGCTGACACTTCAGAGGGGCTTCCTTCTCAACAGGTTCTTTAGCCGAGCTTCCTTCGGCAGAGCCTCCTCCTATGGCGTTGATGATGCCGGCAATGGGTCTGTTATTGTTTTGACCTTCAGGTGGCGTGGCGTTCTCCACTGGTTCTCTTTCATCACGCCGATTTCGTACAAATCGGTTGAGTATTTCACGACGGATAAGCGCTTCAATCTCGTCTTAGAGTCGGAAGCACTCCTCTGTGTCGTGTCCATGATCCCGATGGAAACGACAATACTTTCTAGAGCGTTGCCAAGCTTCCAACTCTTGCATCGGTGGTGGAGGTCGGAGATAGCCTCAGCCTTCTATCTCCATGAGGATCTCGGCTCGAGTAGTTGTGAGGGGAGTATAGTTCCCGTACCTCCTTGGTGGTGTTCTCGACCAAGGCGGGGATCTCGGTCGACCTCAGATGAGGCGGGCTCCTCAATCAAGTCAAATTCTTCTCTCGGCGGGGCGATTGACTTCTTGGGCGGCCGTGCTCCTCGCGACGCCTTTGAGGATCGTTCGACGGCGTCTCGCCGAGAGGCCATGGCCTCTTCAGCCTTTGCATATTTTCGAACTCGGGCCAGCATCTCTGTGAAGTTGGCAGAAAAATTCTTCTCAATGGAGAAGAGAAACTTATAGGACCGATCTTCCGTTTTCACTGCTGGCATGGCAATCGATTGATCGAGATCACAGACCTCCCAAGTAGCGGTTGTAAAGTGATCGATGTAGTCTTTCAGGAATTCTCCCTTCTTTTGCTTTATATCGAGAAGAGAATCCGACATTCGCCGTTGGCGCTAGCTAGCAGCAAAATTGGCTGCAAACTGCCTGCCCAGCTGCTTAAAGGAGAACACGGTGTTCGGCTTCAGCCCGAAGAACCAAAGCCGAGCTATTCCTTGGAGGGTTGCGGGGAAGGCCTGGCATAGTAGAGCCTCCGAGGATCCTTGCAGTGCCATGAGGGCTCTGTAACTCTCCAAATGATCTAGTGGATTGGTTGTCCCATTATATAGTTCTATTTGGGGCATCTTGATTCTCGGTGGGATTGGCTCATCCTCGATTAGGTAGGAGAAAGGTGACTTGGTGGTAAAATCGGGGTCGCCCTCATGCCTTACTCTTTGGTCCCAAAGTTCCTCGATTTTCCGCTCAAGTTCTTCGACCTTCCTGTCGAGTTATGCCTTGAGAAGCCGTCGTGGTGGTCCGTCCCGGTACTGATTGACCCAGGGTCGACCTGGCTTTAGAAGGCTGCGGCCTTCTATCCTGGCGACTCCTTAACGACTCCCCCCGAGGGGACACCTGGGAAGAATCCTGATGACAGCGTCGTTCAACATTATTGATTCTTGAAGAGCTATGGCGGGGATTACGGACTCGAAACACAGGCCCATCTGGAGGGAGTGCCAATCGAGTGTGAACTCGTAGAGGTGGCACAAAAGGGGCCTTCTCTTGTTGCAGACTTTGGACTGTCGTGGCTAGCGCTTGGACTTGCTGCACCAGCATGTCGAACTGTTCAAGTTGGATCTGCGGAACTTGATCTGCCGAAGGCCTCGATGGTGGATTCTGGACCGAGCGGCCAAGGCTTGCTGCGCGATGTCTGGAGGCATTAGAAGCCCCTCTACTCCTTAGTCTTATGATCACGACTCAGGCCCTTCCTCTAGCACCAACTGTTACTAGAAATCAGACCCGGGGGTGACCACGAACCAGGAGGAGGAGTTTCTACTATAGTGCGGTGGTGGATGGCTGTCTCCGGCGGACCTGCAAGAAGCTTGGGCCGGAGGATCCGGCGAAAGCTCTCCGATGCTTAAGTTAGAGAGGGATCTTTAGATATTTTAATAGAGAGATCTTTTCTGGCCCAGGGAGAAGATGCTTCTCTCCCCGGAGTCCTCCCCTCTTTATGGGAGGGGGTGTAGTGATTACTCACAATCGGATGCAATTGCACAAATCTTGGGTTAAATGAATTACCTTAGATGCTACGAAAATTCAGGCTAGCTGGCAATCAGTTGAGATTGCAAGGATTCAAATGTTAACAGCTGTTATGATGGAGTATGCGGGGTTTGATCCCGAATATGGAGGATTTGGTGACCCCTTCTTTAGACAGACCGGTTTGACTGTTGGTGGAGTCGGGGTCGGTCTCAGCTTTTGACTAGGTCTGTGGAGTAATTGACTAAGCCCTCATTTGATTTTGATGAGCTCAAAGCATTTGAGTATATCTTATATTATACTAAT
>JAOXJJ010000567.1:0-72268 GCA_025769935.1 Phoenix roebelenii
ATGTGGAGGAGGGGCTCCACCCTCCGATTCCCCTATTTCATTCGAAATAGGGGTCCCAAAGGGAGACCCCTTTTAATTTCGAAGAGTTTAAGTGAAGTCGGCAGCTCCCTTGCCGACTTCACTTAAAACTCTTTGAAATAAAAAAGGGACCCCGACTTCACTTAAATTCTTCAAAATAAAAAAGGGATTCCCCTTCAGGACCCTTGTTTTGAACAAAACAACGGAACCAAAGGGTGAAGCCCCTTCTCCGCCCCTTCTTGGCCCTCCACCAGCCATTTGCCATCCGCCACCCTCCATCTCTCTCTCCCTCCCTCCCTCTCCATCTCCATCCCCCTCCCTCTCCCTCTATCTCTCTCTATTCCTCTCTCCTGCTTTCCCTCTACGGCTCTTACCCACCTTCTCTATCATGTCGGGCTGCGCTTCGCCTTCTTCCTCTCTCCCTCCCTTCCTCCCTCTCCCCTCTTTCTCATTCTCTCTCCCGTTCTCCCTCTCCCCCACCCTCTGCTGTGTCGGTACAGACTCGGCACGAAATGGCACAAGGCGCACCAAACCATCCCATTGTGCAACCGATACAGGCCTCGGTACTGGTGCAATAATCTTTGGTTTTAACTATCGTTCAATAAACATCAATAACAATATTTACACTGACCCAGGAAAGGATTGTAGTCACAAAAAGTAAACACTAATAATAATTTATTCCCTTTTTCCTCCTCCAATGCTTGTCTTTTCCTTCCTCCAATTCCTTTTCCAATTAATGGCATACGTGTTAAATGCCAATGAGAAGCAACCTCAGACCACTAACCACCCCCCACGTATCATGCGAGAGGATCACAAGCTTTATCAAAATATCCTTTTTCAATATATCAAAAAAAACACCTCTATTTAACACATTTTTATTTGCTAGCTTGCTAGTATATGCCAAATCTTGCCAGATGATGTGCTTTCTTCAATCGGCCTTACACAACAGAACAACACTTATGCCACCAAAAAGCCATACAACGCCAAAAGAAAGCGGAATGATAGGATGGAATGACAAGAAAGTCTGACCTAGCAGGTTCTTGCGACAAATGGCAGATACAAGGGGAAGACAAAAGAAATATGATTCAAAATGTGGAAGAGGAAAAGATCATGTATAATCTCTAGCATCGTATAGAACATGAACTTGCGGACATACATGCAAGCAAACTCTCTCAGAACAATAATTGAATTATAGCAAGAGGCCAATAGAAAGTTCTTTCTTGGACTTGTGTTAATTAAATTCTACCATGTTAATTATATACTACCCCACCAATACATGCAACAACTTGAAAATAAGAAGCTTTCCTAGAGTCCAATTACTTCTTTATCTGGAGTAAAGATGGTTATGGATTAGAGTAAGTACCAGATCCTATAGGGGAAACCCATGATTTATACAAGAAAATAACAAATAAGGAAACAACTCTTGAAAAGCAACAAAAACTAACTGATAT
Organism: Phoenix roebelenii; assembly: GCA_025769935.1. Lineage (NCBI taxonomy): Eukaryota > Viridiplantae > Streptophyta > Magnoliopsida > Arecales > Arecaceae > Phoenix > Phoenix roebelenii. Next base: position 1,470 of record JAOXJJ010000567.1, read on the forward strand.
TAGAAAAATAAAACAAGTGAAACATATATGACAACCTTTACAAAGGAACTATTTACCAGCACAACTTAAACTTAGAACTTTTCACCTGTAATAACAACACTTAACCAATAATACAGAGATTAGAGACAATCTCGAGCAATGTGCAATTAGGAAGACTGCATGATAAAGTGGATGTAACAACTAGTATCTCCTCAGAATCTGATATTCTGCATATATGTAGTCTCAAAAATGTAAGGCAAGGTATAAAAAAATGCAAAATTTGATAAGTTTCTAATTCTAGAGAAAGTAAAATGGATCATACTAACAAAACATAAAGTGTAGATATCAACTCATGTCCAGTATATTCCTGGGAATGTCTTAATTTCTTTTTCTTTGGCGAAGGGCAATTTTCAACCCAAATAATTGCAGTTAATGAAGTGATTAACATTTATTTCAGCATTATGGTGTCTCATATTTCCAAAATATGCACTGCCTTTTTGCACTTTTGGTATTATCATCATGTTGACTTATCAATCCTTTCTTTCTATCTATTGTATTTGATGAAGTATCTATATTGAAAAAAGTGTTAAGTAATAACTAAACATGTTCCTTGGATGTTTCAGAGAGCAGTATATATTATCAATGATGCTATAGATGTAAAATTGCTATCTACTGCCGCTTATAGAATACAAGAAAAGATAATAATGCTTACAAAATTGGTAGGATCCTTCATCCATCCATAATGATCATATTACTAACTAACTTGTGTATAAAGTTTGCCTATAAGAAGTTTTTAGCTGCATATACTCTGCATAAGCCACATTCCTCTCAAAGGAAATAAATTCTACAAAGGTTTTAAACAACAATCATCGAACTAACCCGAATTGAGTAGTTTGGCCTGTACGGAACTGAACCAACACCAAGTTAGAATAGCTCAGCAAGTCAGATTGGTTTGATTTATGATCTTCCCACTCACTACACTCAGTGGTTCAAGAGCCTTTGAGGGCTCTCTCATTGCTTTACTGCCAGTTAGCACTCGCTTCCCCCTCTTCGATGCCGGATATTACCGGTAAGCCGCCCCCCCTCTCTCTTCCCCTACCATCTTTTTCTCTCCTCAACCTCGAAGACAAGGAGAATGAGAGCGAAATCCTAGAATTTCTCATTTCTTTCTCTTCTCTAACGGCTCCCTCTAATGGTGCTTATTGCCTTGAGGTGCCAACAGAAGGCTCCCTCTTCTTGAAAGGTTCCCTCTTGAATGGAGACCGCTGTCGTTGGAAGGCTCGCCGTCTTCACCGCCCTCCTCATGGCCTACCAACCTTCACCGGTAAGCTCCCTCTCTCTCTCCCTCCCTTCCTCCCCCTCTTCCTCTCCCACTTCCTCTCTCTCTCCCTCTCTCTCCTACTTCCTCTCCACGTCCCTCTTTCTGTTTTGGTACATTCCGCAATGGCATGGTATGGGCCCATACCAAACTGGTCGCCGGCCGGTCCAAGGCCCAGTACCGGTTTAGCAGATGTTGGTCTTATGATGCAAGTGTTAGGAAAAAATAAATGATTCTGCAGCAGAACTGTAGCTTAGCATAAAACGGAAAGGATATTAAACAAAGCTCAGTAAAAGATGAGAAAAGCAATCAAGCAACTGTTGACAGCTTTATGGTTCATTACTGCATCAACTTACTTACATTCCATCTTATTATATATCCCAAGTCAACAATCAGCTAGCTACTAAATTTTGTCCTCACTTAGCACCATCTTATTAATTGCTGAAGTGAAGATCTAGTATGCCTGAAGAAGATAAATGGCATTAAAAGGGCAGGTAAACAATAAAAAATCAAATTTCAGCAAGTTATCCCACCCTGCAGTTGCTTCTACACGTTGTTCTACAGTTGCATCCGCAGGAAGACCCGCATGGTACACAGGAAATGTCAGAACCACACCCAGATGGTTGGACCCAAGCAGCCTAAATGGGTTTGTAAGAACAGCCTTGCCGGTAGCCCTAGCCCGTAAGATATTTTCTCGGTCCTCCTATACAGAAAACATAACGAAATGAACAGTCAATAGCCAATAAAATAAGAAGAGCAGCTTTGAGAAGTAACGCGAACCTCTCCAGACATCATATCGAGGGCCTCAATATAGGAGACAGTCTCCTGAGAGAATATCACAGGGGCATACTCATCTTGCACTGGTGATGGCTCCTGTTTCATGGTCTTGATTGTCCACCCTTGCTGACTCTCAAACTTTCCTCTCTCAGAATGAACAACCCGCTGGGCGTATGCCACCCCATTCAACAACGGCCGCTCGAATGCTGTCTTGGCTGTGTAAAAGGCAAATGTCTCCTGAAACCAAAATTCAAAATTAAGAAAGAACAACCCAATAGACAAAATAATCCAACTGCATGCATTTCAGATTATCCACAGTCAAATGAATAAAATCCAAATGAGAAAATTCCACGCCACCCCACCCCCCCTTGAATTATGAAACCAACCAACATAGATTAGCAGGTGCTATCAATATCGACCTTTAAATTTCCCGGGAAATCAAGGAAATCTATGAAAACCTCAACGAAAATTGCACCCAAACAACCAAAAAACGGAAAAAGAAAAACAAATCATAGAACATAAAGACAAAGAAGGAGTCTTTCTATCCTCCACTCCTCCCCGACAATTTCAAAATATAAAGAAAGAATGCAAACCCAAAAAATACTATATAAGAGAGAGCTCCACAATGAGTAATATCCATCAGTGATGCTAGTGACTTCTACATATGAATTTCTATGGAAAATCCAGACCAGGAAAGCAGTAGAACGAGAATAACAGCAGTCCATGGGAGAAACTAAAGGGAAGATATCCTTGTATCATCCCTGACTAACTCATAAATGGAGAAAACAAACTCAACAACAGTATATAATAATAGAAAAATATAGAGAGAATATATGAAGTAGACCTGATCAATGGCAGATGGCTGCTTCCGGTAGTGGAAGGTGGAGACGAGGATCGCGAGAGCATGAACATGGTTGACGCTCACGGCGAACTGGTCCTGCAGCATCCTTGCCCGCTCTTCGCACATGCTCTCCAGCGCCTCCTCAGCCTTCCTCATGCTCACCGTCCGGATATACCAATGGAGCCCCACCCAGATCCCCACCGACACCACAACCCACACCACCACCATCGCCGTCCGGTTCAGCCACCACCTCCTCCTCCCCCCAGCCGCCGCCATTCCCGCAACCATGTCAACCCAATCCCAGCTTCACTCTCTTCCTCCTTCCTCTCAAATCAACCTCGCCCCACAGAAAATCCCAACTTTTAAGAGCCTTCACTCCTTTGCACTGCACCAAGGGGAGACCTGTAGCATTCTATGCTCCTGTTACTGCTACCACAACAACTGCTATCATTCGGTCATTGATCTGCGAGCTGTGCGATAAAGAAAATTAAAGAAGGAAAGATGGTGGAGTGGGATTCTTACTCCTAGTTCGAAGGCGTGGTCTGAGGCCTTCTCAAAAGAAGAGAAGGGAATGAGACACCCCCGTTCTTCTCTTCTCTCCCTTGGAATAAAAAACTCGGCCGACCTCGGGCATGTCCGGTTGGGAACTGCGCTGCCGTTGGGGATTGGGGACAAAACCAGAGCACGCTCTCCTGCTCTCGGATTAAAAAAAAGACCAAGCGAGCGAAGCCGAGGGGGTGCGACGAAAGAGAGAATATAGCAGAGAAATCTCTCTCTCAAACTCTCTCCTCATGGGATTGCAGCGCATGGAGGGGAGCAAATATTCGAGACATCGCCCTTTTCCGAAGCAGGCAACCAGCTGAATACAATTCATTAGATATCTCCAGATACGCTGCAATACGCTGCAATTATTAAAAAAAAACTTGCTTCCTCTTGCTCTAATATAATACTTTCCTTTCCCTTCTCGCTTCCTCTTGCTTTTCTCGCTCCCGCCCTGGAACTAACCGAACCGGAGAAAACCGCAGTACTTCGGGGTTTTGGCCTCCTCCGAGCTCGGATGGACTGCAAAGACGCCGGCTTTCAAAATTCTCGGAAGCGATCTCGGGTCCGCTCTCAAATGCCGCTGGTTGCCGAGGCCTCGGAGTCAAGTTGGGAGATTCTTCGAGCCAGTCCGTGTTCAGAGCCTCGTTTTCTTCGCATTTTCCGCCATTGTTGCAGCTCTTTGGTTCTACTCTCTTTCTCCTACGGAGAGATCACAAGGCGGAGATTGGAGCTTGAATACTTCCTTCTGCGCTCCAACTCGGATGCTGCACTGCGGTCAAAAAGAGGAGATGCTTCGGTCCGTACTCGGCTCAGCTTTAATGGCGGGAGGGATCGAGGGAGCGCCAGAGCTAGGTTTAGGGGTTATATATATATATATATATATATATCGAGTTAGGGCTCTTCGCTTCTTTTGCTCGCGAGCAGAAGGGCCCAAAAGAATCGGGGTTGGAGATCTCCACGACAGCGACGCCTGACACTGGGAGAAGAAAGGGAAGGGACGGTCACGTGATCTCCGGAGGTCAGAATTACCAAAATGCTCCCATTCCAACTTCTCTTGGCTTTGCCATGGAGGGTATTTTCATCAATGTGGAGATGAGGAGTTCACCCCCTGGGGAGTTAGGCCGACTTGGAGAGGAGTGCGGTGACGGGAGAGCAGATCCGAATGACTAAATTGCCCTCGTACTTTCTTGCACTGAAGCGTGGGCTGACAGTTTTCGGGCTACGAGGTAGCGTTGGGTTGATGAGTAATAAAGTGGGACTGATTTGTCATTAAGGTAAAGCTTGCTAGGAAATGAGTCCATTTGTAATAAATATGGTCTTGCTCGCAGGTGAGCATAAGGTGAACTGCGCCAACGAGGTTTCGCCATATGGCCTCACAAGCCATGTCAGCATCACCCTCCGCCTCTCCAACCATTGCCGAGGCTGCCACCTCCCTTGCCAACCTCGAGGGCGGAGGGCGGAGGGCGGAGGGCGGTCGCTACTCGCCGTCCTCCACGCCAATGTCGCCTTCCTCATCATCGCAAGCACCTCTACAACTGTCTCGCCGCCCTCGTCGCATGGATGGCCGCCCATGACCCCATTGCCAAAGAAGCGTTCGCCGGCGAGAACGCCATCCGCCCCCTCGTCTCCCTCCTCGACGCCTTCTCAATTGCAAGAAGCTAGGGTTTTCTCATCAGGAAGAGGGGAGCAAGCAGAGCGCTAATGTTGTTCGCTTGGCCATGTGGCAAAATCTCACTGGCATGGTGCAAGGCATAATTTGGATGGCTGTTATAACAGCGAATTTAATTTTAATTTTTTTTTTTTTTGCATGAACATCTTTCTAAATATCAAATTTTGTATGAATATTCTTCCAAAATTGATATTTACATGTACACTCTCGTGAAACTCTGTTATTGTCCAAATGCCCGTAATATAACGGTTGTTCTAACGATGTTAAGAAAAATTATATTTATATTAATTAAAAATAAAATAAAATTTTAAAATTTTAAGGGTTATGATAAATTTAAGATGACAAGATTTTATTGGCTAAAGAACATGAAGTGAGGATTGAAGATGTAGATGATAGATATTTAAGGAGGGTGTATTTATGTGATTCTATTTCTTTGAAAGGCTGGGATTAAAAGAGAGAAGAGAGGGCTAGCATTAAGGGAGAGATTTTGATCTAAGGGTGATGAGGGAAGCTAGATAGAGAAATTTGATTAGATCTTCTCCTATGCATAGGTGTAGGCTCACTCTGAATGGGATAGAAAGCAGCAACAAATGGATGGTTTGTTATGGTGAAGTATTTATTAAAAGTTGGAAGTTTTGTTTATTCTCTCCTTGATACTAACAATAATTATCAATCCAAAATGTTGTTGAGACATATTCAAAGTACATCAACCAGCAAATGTTTATTATTTTAGGCTTAGTATAAATAATGGAGTCTTGTTTGGTAATGTGTACCTTGGATTGGTAATACATGTATTTATACCTCATCTCAATAATCTAGCTTATGTTCCTAAGCAAGTACCATGCATATTAAGTTCAATCGAATGAAAGCAGGTGAGAATCATGTAACTTTTGCTAAGTCTAGATAAAGTTCGGTTGTGAAAATCATGCTAAGGAAAAAACCTAGGCAGAATGATAGAATATAGTCATAATTATGAGGATAAGCAAATCGAAAGATCAAGTCTTGACCATGAAAGATGGCCAATAAAAGACTGAGACAATCACACCGATCCTAGATTTCTAAGAACAGAGGATTATATTGTAGGTTGAATAAGAGAGATAGCCAACATATGCTATGTAAGGATAAGTTAAACATTGATATAGCATTATTATCGGTCTAGTAGTTACAGAATGATCGTGCTTGTATGCATACATGGTAAGAAGATAGTTGGTAGCAATTACTAGAATATAGAAAGCAACTCTTGAAGTAGACAATTATTGTATTTGAGAGCAGCTATTATGTATTAGTATAATAAGTATAATTATACTGTATAAAAAAATTTTTGACAATAAATCCAATCAATTTATTTTATCTTTATCTTAGTCTTTTATTCTAGGAGTAGGCATAACCTATATTATCTATTGTAGCTCAATGCAACACCCTTGCCTTGCACCCCTATTCATTTCTATCTCTTTCGAACAGTGGTGTGACAGTGATGAAAATTTTTGAAAATCAATGCATGTAGATTTGTTCTATACTATCCTCCTTTCGACCTATATCTTTTCGATTAGGCCAATGGCGGTGCACTCATCCTGACCTTGCCAAGGCTAGCTTGATGATCCATCCTCTGCCTTGAAAAATCAAATTTTCTAGGGATCAAAAGCTCGGAACTAGATGGAAAGGGTGGCGACATGGTAGCATGCTTCCAAGGAAAAATCATATAATAGTGCTAACATCTTGAATCTGTAGAAAGCATTATACTACAATGATTGTATATTTTAGGCTGGCATAAAAATTTGGTGAATTGTTGCAAATACAAATATGCTCCATTTGCTTTTGATTATAGAACTATCCTTTTTCTTGTGCACCATTCTTTTATCTTACAGAATAAACCGACTCTCAAAGAGTTAATCTTGGATCATATGTATACATGGATTGAGGTTGCTTTCAGTATTTTATACATTTCTCTGTAGCACCATTGGCTATTTTTGGATGATTTTAATTGTTGGTGATACAAATGTCAAAAAAAATTATAAAATTTAAACAAGAATACATAGGCTATTTGGAGAGGCCACAATTTGAATTTGAGTTCAATTTGAGCTTATTTTCTATAATTCTAGAAATAGCTAGATTAATTGACATCATGAAGAGGTGATATTGGAGGTCAAATAGAGAAAAATTGGCTTGGGTTAGTGAACTAACCTAAATCAACTGAATCAAACAAGCCAATTCAAGTGAAATTAGCGGAGTTAGCGAAATTGTGCTTAATTGAGCCCAAAATTGATTAATTGGGATTGGTATTATGTTGGAGAGCGGATGAATTGAGTTTATAATGAAGCAAAATAAGAGAATTAAATTGGAAGATAATAAATTGCATCCAAGTTAGGGGAAACCACTCTATTGATGTAGTTGAGTGCAGTTTGGTTCGATCAAGTATGCAATTAATTAAATAAAAGTAATGTATTTACCAATTTGAAGCTAAATTGAAGGGGAGAAAGGTAAGTTAGTGAGATGAAGATTCATTGAAATCAAAAAATTTTGGTCAAATTCCTTCTCACTAGTTTTTGAGCCTAAAAGTTTTAAAAGAAATGTTCAGTGGTATCTACGATAAAATCATTTTAATCTATAAAACCGACAACTTCAACTCATAAAAAAATCATCATGATATTTCAATATAACTTCCATAAATGCACTCTAAAATAGTTAGCAAATATTTAGTATGTACTTGTTGTCCACATAAATATTGTTTTATAAGTAATTTTGATGCCAAGCATATGAAAGAAAAGATCGTTACCTTATCATGGCTCTTAGCAATTGGACCCTAGGAGTGGTAGGCTGGGAACAAATATATAGCCCTAGCATTTTTTTTCTATACACTAAATTATAGCCCTTTATGTCAAAAATATTTATGACAATATAATCTGGTTGATAAATCATGAAATCTTTGCAAATAACCAATTGATTTGCCCTGTCATCTTCCTTTTCCTTAAAATTTCCTTATAAATTTATTTAAAAAAGAGTATTCAAATATAACAAAATCAAATGAGTAATACTGCAGGAGTTGCTTATAGGCACACATGACATGGGAGTATTGGCATCACTCGGTGGATTTCTATGAACCATGTACGAAACGTCAAAGCGTTTCTAAGTCAAATCCCAAGCGTCAAAATAGCTTTCTTATCATGAAAGGTAAGCATATTGACATGCATATCCTGCCCCTTTTTAAATTAATTGAATGGTGATACATTAGAAGGTATGAGATATACAAGGCATAAGGAACGTCGAAATAATTACCAGAATAGGACACGCTCGCTGCGGCCTTGCCACCTTCCTTTCCTTTCCTTAAACCCCTCCCCTCCGAATTCCCGAAGGTCTCCTCGGCTCTCTCCGTCTATCGCATTGGAAACCCTAAATTCCCCTCCCCTCCCAAATCCATCTCCGTTCCCGTCACCTCCCTTCCTCCTTCCTACGATGGAGGTGCAGCCTCACTTTCTCCGCCGCCACCAGCACCACAACCACCCCTCCGTTCTAATCGTTCTCATCGCCGCCGTCCTCTCCGCCGGCCGCTTGGCGGCGGCCCAAACCGACGCCGGCGACGCGGCCACAATGCGGACCCTCGGCAAGGCTCTTGATCCGTCCGGCAAGCTCAACTGGTCGGCCTCCTCCGACCCCTGCACCAGCTGGGGCGGCGTCCGCTGCACCAGCGGCCGCGTCACCGGCGTCCTAGTCAGCAACAGTGGCATCTCCGGCTCCCTCCCGCCGGACGTCCGCAACCTCTCCGCCCTCACCCGCCTCGAGCTCATGATCAACAAACTGTCCGGTCCTCTCCCCTCGCTCGCTGGCCTCGGCGCTCTTACCACCCTCTTCCTGGCCAACAATAGCTTCTCCTCCATCCCGGAAGACTTCTTCTCCGGCCTCAACTCCCTCGCCAACGTCTACCTCGACACGAACCCCTTCGCCGCCTGGACGATCCCATCATCCCTCCGCACCGCCTCCGGCCTTGTCAACTTCTCCGCCAACGGCGTCAACCTCACCGGCACCATACCGGACTTCCTCGGCACCGGCTTCCCCAGTTTTTACCACCTGGCCCTCGCCGGCAATAACCTCACAGGCCCGATTCCGGCGAGCTTCGGCGCCTCCCCGCTCAACTCCCTGTGGCTCAACAACCAGAAGGGAAGCGGCCTCTCGGGCCTCATCGATGTCATCCAGAACATGACAAATCTCAAGCTGCTCTATCTTATGTCCAATTCCTTCTCCGGCCCGATTCCCGATCTCTCCCGCCTCGAAAACCTCTATGATTTGGATCTCCGCGACAATCAGCTCACCGGCCCCGTGCCGAGCTCGCTGACTTCGCTCAAATCTCTTAAGAGAGTCGTCTTGACCAATAATCTGCTTCAAGGGCAGGTGCCTGTCTTCCCCAATACGGTGGAGGTGGAACTGGATGCAGATACTGAGAGATTCTGCCTCACGAACGGCACCGCCTGCGATCCCCGGGTGAATGTTTTGCTCTCCATTGCCAAGTCCTTTTATTATCCAACGTACCTGGCCAACCAGTGGAAAGGGAATGATCCGTGCAATGGTTTTACGGGCATTACGTGCGATCCGAGTGGTAACATCACCTCCGTCGTATTGCAGAAATTGGCTTTCAACGGTACGATCTCGCCGGATTTTCAGTTGCTGCCTAAGCTGCAGAAGCTGATGCTCTCCGGTAATAATCTAACCGGCACTATTCCATCGGAGCTTACCAATTTGAAGTATCTCCAGTTATTGGATGTTTCTAATAATGCCCTGTGGGGGAAGGTTCCAAGTTTTGGTGGAAATGTTTCGGTGAACACGGATGGGAACCCGAATATCGGAAAGGATACTGGGAATGGTGGAACTCCAGGTACGAATTCTCCAAATTCTGGGAATTCTGGTGATGATGGAAGAAAGAAGTCCACAGGAGTTATCGTGGGCTCCATCGTTGCTGCAGTATGTGGTGCTCTCTTCATCGGCTTTTTAGGATTTTGGTGTTGGAAGAGAAAGAAGCACATCAAAGTTCAGAAGACTAATGATATGGTGATAGACCTAAAGCATTCCAGTTTCGATACCCAGTTGTTGAAGGTCGACAGTGGACCGATTATAGCTGAGCCAGGGAGCATGGTTGTTTCAATACAATTACTAAGGGAGGTTACAAACAACTTCAGTGAGGTTAATATCTTAGGTCGTGGAGGGTTCGGGACGGTCTATAAGGGGCAGCTCCATGATGGCTCCATGATCGCAGTGAAGCGAATGGAGACTGGAGTGATGGGGTCGAAGGGTCTGAATGAGTTCAAGTCAGAAATTTCGGTCCTTACCAAGGTCCGGCATCGGAATCTGGTCTCCCTTCTTGGCTACTGCTTGGAAGAAAACGAGAGGATTTTGGTTTATGAGCACATGCCTCAGGGTACACTCAGTCACCATCTTTTTGATTGGATGGAAATGGAATTGAAGCCGCTGGAATGGAAAAAGAGACTGACCATTGCTTTGGATGTTGCACGCGGTGTTGAGTATCTACACAGTCTGGCTAATCAGACCTTCATACACAGGGATTTGAAGCCCTCCAACATTCTGCTTGGAGATAATATGAGAGCTAAGGTTGCTGATTTTGGGTTAGTTCGACTTGCACCGGAAGATAACCGTTCCATTGAAACAAGGCTTGCGGGAACTTTTGGGTACCTTGCACCAGAGTATGCAGGTATGTTTTCATTGTACTACTTGTTTATATCTTATTTTTTTTGGTGCTTAATGATTGAATAGAAGTATCTTACTTCTCCATTAAAGAAAATTATCTTAGTGTTTCGACCTTCCGTTCAGCTTTTAGAAAATGGTTTACTATTTGCTTAGTACCACATTGATGCATGCTGCAGAGGAACATTCTTACATGCCCTGCACCTCTAATGGATGATTTGTTGAAATGAAATGCTTATTAAGTTTGAAGGTTTGTTTATTTGATCAATGATATCGACAATATATTATCAACCCATAGTGTTGTTGTAATCCCATCTCAAGTGCATCAACAAGCAACTGCATATTGTTTTAAGTTCAGTTTAAACAATAGTGTCCTGTTCATGACTATGTTCCTTAGGGTGGAGATACAGGGCAACCCAATTTGAAGGAAAAATCTTTTTACAGTGATAACATCTTCGACATTTAGAAATTATTACGCTATTATGACAGTAAATCACCAACTGATGAATATGTCTGCAAAGTGAACAAAAAACTAGGAAAGGTATGGGAATTTGATAAATTGTTACAGATATGAATCTAGTTCATTTGGTTTTGACCATAGAAGACACATCTTCATTTTTCTTTTGTATTTTGTGCCCAGCTTGCAGTTCTATCTGATTATGTAACATACTTGCTGTGAGAAAGAGTATGTCTCAGATTGTGTGTATGCATGAAATGACGATGCTTGAGTGTTCTATCTATCTGTTTATGGCATAGTTCTTCCTAGAACAATGGTTGACTGTGAAAAATGGACTAAACAACTATGCCATCGTAGGATAAAAGTGACTTGAAGTTCTGAATCATGTAACTTTTATGTAATCTTCCATCTCAATTGATTTTGTTGCTTATGCATTCTTGCCTTCGAGTTTTAATAGTTAATAACAACCAGCTCTTACGTTTTTCATCCTAAACCATAAATTAACTTGACCGGTTTGAAGTTGTGGCCTGTAATTTTAGTTTATAGGTTTAATTCATGAATGGATTAGGTGTCTAAACCAAATTTTGAAAAGTTTCCTCACTATTCTTGCTTCTCTCTCTCTCTCTATATATATATATTTAAATGTGAGTCGCAATGCCAATTGACGGTCTCATCTTCTGATCAGTGATGGGGCGTGTAACCACCAAAGCTGATGTTTTTAGCTTTGGAGTGATACTCATGGAGCTGATCACGAGTAGGAAAGCAATTGTCGCTACCCAGCCAGAGGAGAGCATGCATTTGGCGACTTGGTTCCGGAGGATGCACCTCAACAAGGATGCCTTCCAGAAGGCCATTGACCCAAATATCATTCTTGACGAGGAGACCTTGGAGAGCATAAAGACAGTTGCTAACTTGGCTGGCCACTGCACTATGAGAGAACCCTATCAGAGGCCTGACATGGCATATGCTGTCAATGTCCTGTCCTCGCTTGCTGAAATCTGGAAGCCAACCGATGCTTACTCTGATGATGGTTATGGGATCGACCTTGAAACTCCATTACCAGAGGTGCTTAAGAAGTGGCAGGAATCCACAGAAAGTAGCCAAATGGATGGCACCATGCCATTGCCAAATATTCCTAGTTCTGAGAACTCCCAGAGTAGCTTTGCAGGAACCTTTACCTCAGCAAATGCAAGATAGTTTGATAAAAGAGGATGTAGTTGAAAAGCCTGTTGTGTGGCTTGTTCATTTCCTATCCTAGCTTGAGTTTGGAAGTCTCGTTTCTTCTCTTCCTTTATACAGACTCTGATCTTAGTTTTACCTTTTAGTTTTTACTCCTTAATAACCTCGATTCATTTTCTTGTTTTTCTTTTTGCAAGTTTAGTTAATGGAAAAAAAGCTTTACTTTAAAAAATTGTGGTACCCTACTTCATGATTTCGGTTTGTTGAAATCCAAATGATTCCACCGCATTGTTTGGTAAATATCATTTCCTGCATGTGTTCAGGTATTTGTTTGTAGTTTGGTAAATGTATTTTTAACATTTTTTTTGATAATATAGCTTGATCTATATATTGATGAGGAAAAGTCACTACTCTTTTTTTTTTTTTCCATCATCGACGTGATTGAGACAAACTATGAAATATCTTAACATATATCTGCATCTTCCTTTGATGAATGTTTTTAGACTGATCATTAACAGGTGGGACTAGCACTTCGGACAGGGCCTTTGCTGAAGCATTAGGTGGATAAGTTTAAAGAGGTGTGGACGTGCATTTAGGACTTTCTGTTTGCATCACAACAGCTGGTCATATGCACACCTGACATTTCCCCCCCTATAGTTAGATACATATTTTACTTGCTATAATCAAAACTTTCCTTTTCTTTTGTTGATTTATCTTTCTTTACATCCTTTCGAAACTTTGGTAATGAATGAACTTCTCTATCTGTGCTCTTGAAAGCAAGTTTAACCATTTTCTTTTGAGACAGCTCCATCTATGGGATCTCGCCTAAACAAATTTCAAGCCATCAAAGTGTCTTCATACTAAAACACCTTTCATCTACACCCTTGTTCTTCTGTACTATATAATGTGTCACAACTTCTCTGGCAAAAGCAGCGATCTGCATGTGATGCACACCCAACTAAGGAAGCTACATCAATTTTAAAACAAGCATGATGCCTCAAATATCACATTAGGGATGTGTGGAATGGTGCCTCTGCTATCAGAAGTAGCATGTGGTTCACCTCACTGGGTAATTCAAGTGGCAGGGTGATGTGCAGAGGGGTTTCCTGATGAAGAGAATAGCAGCACTGGGAAGTTATTATTGGCTTCTTTGGAAGTGGTAACGGTGAGAAGAAAGGGAAGTCATTGAGTATTCAGCTTAAAAGCATATTGTTACATATTGAAAGCATTGGACTGAAAAAAGAGAAGTCTCTACTCTCTACCAGCTCTTGGTATGGCCCACGCAAGTTGTGGTTGAACCTCATTTAGGGATAATTGATGAACATAATGCCTGGTGATCCAAGAAGATCATCGAATATGTTTTGGACCAGTTCAGTCATATTGGGCTGGCCTAGGCAAGGTTTGGAAGCAAGCTCCACCAGATACAAGATTGAATTGCAAACCTGAACTTCTGAGGACCGTGGCTTTCCCATTTGACATCCAATTAAGGTACTTTCTTCTTCAAATGGGTAATTTTTCGAGTGATCACCCCAAGGAGTTCATTGCATACTGTTGATGTAGAGTTTTCATGATATATAGACCTCCAAATGGGCTATCAAAGTTTCTATTTTGGATAACATTTTGATCGGGAATACCTTCCAATCTGGGAGGAACTAAACAATGTGAAAGAAAAAACACGATTGATGTTGAAGTCGAGATCCAGTTCTAGGATGATTTTATTCTTAACATTATTTTTTAATTAGTCAGGTTATTATTTCAAAAAATTTTACCCTCTTTTGACTAGAAAAGGAATTCATCTTGGATTTAGGAGACATGAATCTCATTAGTATAAATAGAAGCATTTCAACATAGTTTTATTATTAGCATTAATGAAAGGGCTTAGAACCTTTTTTTCAAATATCACTAATGAAAGGGCCAAGAACCTTATTTTATAATATCTTAATATTCTTACTTATTTTACTAAAAGAGATTTGAGTTAAATGGGGTTATAAAAAAAATTCTTGCTACTCCTGATTAGATCACTTGAATGAATATTTAGATAGTTATAGAAGCTGCAATGAAAGGAAAAATGCATATCACATACAAACTGGCATCTAATAAATAGGTGATCAGATAACTATAAAATAGAAGCAGAAAAGAGAATTAGCCATCTAATATGCTGAAGTAGCCTCAGATAACTCAATTGTCCCTCTAATCTGCCTTCATTTTCTGAACTGTGGTTAGCCAGCTGGTAAGCAACCTGATTGGGTTCCTGGTTGGAGCTGGGGGAAAGCTTCAGCTATGCAAGTGAACATGCACAACTTAAAATGTCAGGAAGTGGTTGGTGTTGACTATTGGTTATTGTGCCAACATTGATGCAACATATATGTCTGTCATCGAGTCACATTTAGGGCTGGATGTCAATCGAGTTGACTCAATTCCAATCCGAAACCCATCTGAAATAATTCGGTCCAATTTGAATTGAAATTATTTGGATTTGGCTTGGATTTAGAAACATGACCTATTTCTGATTTGGATTCTTATATTCCCAGTGAAATTGAACAAAATTGATTCAAAATTAGTAATATTACATATTTCAAAACCTTCCTTGGATATGAGAAAAAAGTCTTCTTTTTATAATATAATTTGTTAATAATTTAAATTGTTGATTATAATTATGTGCAATTATCAATCAAATCTTATATAGAATATGTTTTTTTTGATAATGTTAACATGCTGTTTGCTATTATTTTATTACATAATATGTTTGTGTTATAATTAGATAAGCAACTAATATATGTTTA
This sequence comes from Phoenix roebelenii, assembly GCA_025769935.1. Taxonomy (NCBI): domain Eukaryota; kingdom Viridiplantae; phylum Streptophyta; class Magnoliopsida; order Arecales; family Arecaceae; genus Phoenix; species Phoenix roebelenii. The sequence continues at coordinate 16,704 of JAOXJJ010000567.1, forward strand.
CCGTGCATGGTTTATAAAATTAATATCATGTCCGATCAAGATCCAGCCGGAAGAAAATTGGATTAGGTTTGGATTCAATTTTTTAACCTGATTTAAATATAAATTGGATGTTGGTTGTGCCCATCCCAAATCCAAGCTGACCGAAACAGCTACCTATAGTTAACTTCGGTCCTTTTTGGTAATTCTTATGTTTTCTAGTTATGTTTTGAAAAATTCAAGGAGAACAATGAACTAGATTAGATGCACCATGAAACTCTTATGTTTTTTTATTAAAGTCTATTGTAAAATATTTAACACTTTTGGAAGCAAAATTTATTGCCTTGAAAAATTAGTAAAAATAAAAGCAAGGGATAGAAAAAGTCTTGTAAGGATGCTATTTTCGACATCAAGCTCCATGTGATAATTTTGCTAATATGTACATAAATGAAAACACAAAAAAAACAATGGCTCCAAGCCCTTAGCAAATGGAACGAGAAAGTATACTTGAAATGTCAAGTGTATGGGTTTACTGGCATTAACATACCCCTTACTTTTGTATGTTGCTCCATCCAATTGAGTAGATGATTTCATGTTGCCAATAAAATTGACTTTGAGGTTATGGAGGGGAGGGATGATCCCGAAGGATCACCAAACCTATTGTGGAGCATTTTGACAACTTCAAACAGATTTAGACAGGATTCAAGAGCAAGATGCACTACATTAGATGGCAATTCATGCATCAAAACTCCCGCAAGGCATAACATTCAAATATTGGTCCGTTTTTTGTGGTTCTTTTCTTTTTTAAAAAAATTTGGTAATTTCAAGATCTATGATGTAGTGACTAGCTATGAGTGCGTCAAGCTCTAGATGACTTCGTTTCTCTAAAATACCCGATTAAACCAAATTTTATGTTTCTAGTAATCTTTAGCCTAGTCATATCATCCAATCAAGGAGGGATTAGGTGATGTGATAATAGATAAAATTGATATATGAATCTAGATCTAGCTCCAAGGTAATTTTTCCTACTAGTTACTATTTTAAGAAAGCTCTAATTTCTTTTAAGTAGAAGAGGAATTCAAGCTGGATTTGGGGAATTAAATCTCACTAGTAAAAATTAGTGGACTTGTAATAAGTTCAATAATTCAATAAGGGAAAAAGAATGGTTAGAGCTCTACTTTCACAATTTTATTAACTGCATATTATTTTTTGTAAAAGCTTTGCAATGAACGGATAGGACTTACTTCCCTCTCTATTTGAATGGATCAATTTTGTATGGGTATTCCTATCTATGGAATTTTAGATTATGGTCTAAACTCATGGGCAACACAAAAACTGGGAAGAAGAGCTTCCAATTATCGAAATTAATCGAAGGACGGACATGAGGATGGCTTCTATCTCAATGGTAGATGATGATGTGAATAGATTTTAGATGTCTTCACAATCTAAAGGAGAAGATCACTTAACTCATAGAGATCGTGATTTGATTGATGCATTCAACTCTGCCACCACAATTCCTATCACAAGATTGTCTTGAACATTGCTGATGATCAATTATTTAATAAAGCAAAAGATCAACCTTCCAGAATGTACCCATAAAGAAAGAGAAGAGTGATTTTTTTATCATTTCATATTCAATACAAAATATTTTATCTAGTTATAAATTATAAAATATATTTGATTAAATAAGTTCATATTTTTTCTTTTTCCTCTTACATAAATACAATATTATATTTAATGGAAACTTTCAAGATTGATCATAACTATTCATCAAACAACCCTTCTTGGAATAAATCACTTGTAATTGATGGACGATCACATGATTTATGCTTCCCCTCATATGCATTACAAGTGCATGAGATTTTTTTTTTTTAAAAAAATAAATACTTATTCTGATATTTTTGAAATTTAAGGAATATTATCATTATTGAATATTAGGACCATATTATTTCCAATATCTGTAAAATTTTTAAACAAACAAATCCATCAATGCAATAAATATTTTAAATATTTAATTTATATAAAGTAATATATATATCTATATAATTTATGCAAAATACCATGACCCTTTTCTCAACTAGATAATTGGTCATACTCCTTCGTTCCTACTTAAAACCAATCTTCTGATTTTATGGTAATAAATTTTGCATAAACCCTATTTGGTACCTGTTTTTTCCTATTTTATTTTTAAAAGTAAAAAATATGAAATCCGATGAGTAAAAGCTCGGCAGAAGTTCAAGGTATAATCCACTACAGTTCCTTCAGATAAATACAATCAATATTAAGTGAGGTTCAAGGCCATGGAATGCCTCATCCATTGCATAGTATAAGTTGCCCAAACATTATACTTTTTGACTTTCAAAAATTTAAATCTTTTATAGAGAATTGTTGGAGTTTTAATTTGAAAAGGATTTAAATTTTAAAAATAAACCAACCTTATTCTCTAAATTTTAATTTGTTTAAATGCTTTAAAACACTTTTCTTTTTTCAGTCCCACATCGGATATATGAAAATAAGACCTCTTGCTTAAATAGAAATCCTTTTCTATGAAACCCAAGTTGGACTTTGAGCAAAGTGAGTTGGTGACCATACATTCATGCGCTCGGCTCAACTCAGTATGAACAGTCGGCTGATGTGTGAGGCCGCACGATATATCTGAACACATCATATGACGCTACTTCTATTATTCTTTTTCCAAGTTTCTCCAATGTTCGGGGCAACTGAAAGAGGTCAAGCCTCATCGTGCTTGCTAGAGGAGGTCGTGCTGAGCCAGATTGTTATACCTTGGAAACGAGATCGCCGCAGACCCAGACATAGAGGTGAATCACTTTCTTAGAAAAATACACATAACGCACTTCGATATAGGCAAGGAGTTTTTAATTTTTTGCTTTACAAATTTTTCTTTTATAATATTGTTTTTGGAAAATATAAAATAAAATACAAATTAGCAACATAGCAATTTCTAGGTGTAAATTCCGCCAACAATAAATCCCATATGGTAGGACCTATCACTCCAACACATGGTCCTTAATTGAGGTTAGGTGTTTAATGGGTTATTAACTGGTCATCATATCCTTCATTAAAACATTAGAGAAATACACAGTTTGCTTGTATGCAGCAAGTACTCCAAACCATTTTCCTTTTAACAAGGGAATTTGATAGCCAGTCTTCAAGTTTCAGCTGTTAATCCCTCACTCCAGCCACAGCAGTGTCAGCCAGCCGGGCATTCCTTCCACCTGATAATAATATTGAGCTGGATCCGTGGGCAAAAGAACACCAAATGGCGTCAGATTCAATCCCTTGAAGTCGAACAAGTCCTCTCCTGACTCAGTTGGTTCCCAGTCCATAGTTAGCTGTTGAATGAGAGGAATCAGGCGCCGTCCTTTGTGGTGCTGACCAAGCCAAATACCGACCGAACGCGTTGACCACTGCTTGCTGTCTTACTGTGGTCCCAACCGACCACGTAAAACTTGCTTAGATGTAACATGTTAGAAGTTGAACATTTGAATTGGTCATATATTTGTAATCACATACATTGTTTCAAACTTGGACTGTCTTAGCAAAGGTACAAGGACGACCAGAATACTGAAAGAGACTGGTGTTATACAACAAATTATAGTGCAAAATTAGGATTATCTATCATTTTTCATTGTAAGGAGCATGGTGGAGAAGAACCAGCATTTGATTAAATTTATGAAATGATAACAAGGAGGTGAAGGGGATAACCTCAGAGGAATTCATTTAAAAACAGAAAATGAAGCAAGGAATGAAAATATAAAGAAAAATATTTTTGACTAGTTATCAATTTGTTTGTTGGTTTTAATATTAATAAGTTTCCAAAAAATCTATAATAAGAAGAGAAAGAAGAAAAAAGTGCCAAGAAAATATTAGCTAAGATCTGGAAGCCATATCTGCTGCGATCTTGCAAAAATATTAGCTTAGATCCACCCAGACAATAAGTAGGACTGCATGTTTTTATTTTAACTTGTGCTGGCGAGTGCTAGATATCATTACAAAATGACCAAGATGATGATAACTATAGTTTTTTTCAGAATAATGAGGATAGCTGTAATTAGCCCAGCTAGGATCCAACTTTCCAGCATCTGAAATTTGGTTCAGAAATCAAATGTCTGGTAGTCTAGATATTCAAGTAACAACTTTTACTCCAGGCTTAACAATTTTTGGCCTCCATTGCCATCAGAAAATTAAGAATTAGAATGAAGGGAGATGGACTACTTTTCTTCCTGCTTTTCAAATTAACATTTGATATGTTTAATCTATGACACTTAATTTGCATTGAATGATAAAGATATAATTAATATGGGTAAAATGATTAGACTGAAAGAGAGAAATTTTAGAAATAGTTCAGAGTTATTAATATGACTAAAACAAAAACCCTTGGTAGAAGTAATTTTGATCATGCACAAGTGCATGTGGGATGCGAACAGTACAAGAAACAGCGGCTGCAGCAACAGTCATAATAATAATAATAATAAAAGTTTATGATAAAAAATCAGAACAATCAGAAGAAAACTAATGTTAGTAACCTTTATATTAATAATTAAATTTGGATAATAATTTGATTAGAATCATTATGCTGTTGAGTAATCCATCCATAGTGATTGAATTATCATGTAATTCAGAAATTGTGACTATGGCTATAATAAGGCAAGCTATTAGTTCTATATGCCATAGATCGTAGAATCACTACAATAGCACCATTTTTTAAAGACATCACAAACCATTTTGCTTTGCAGGAAACAATGGATTTATTCTAATTTTCTAACAAAAGAATCTATCTTTGTCCACTGAATATTCACAAAATCTAAAAAGTCTACATGTTCTCTCCTTTCCTCCTGTATCAATCATGTGAAAGATTAGAAGGGTCTCTTTAGTCCTTTCAAATCCACAGTTTCAATGCATTCCCCTCTTCCCCTGAGGCCATTCAAAAGCTTCAACAACTCGCTTGCCTTCCCTTTGGTTGCACCACTGCATCCCACCTGCAGTAGGAGCAGCAGCTTCTGAAATGCCCCCACTTGCAGAGCCTCCATCAAGCATCCTTCCCCAGCTCTCTCTCCTCTTTCCTGGTTGTAACTCCGGCAGAGCTTCCACAGGGCCGAGACGGCAAACTCGGTGGCCATGTCTGAAACCCGAAACATCTTCTTAACCAAGACGGGCACGGCCAGTGAATGATCATAAGCTGTCTCTCTGCCTTTCTTGCACTTAAGAACTCCATCAAGGACTGCAAGGGCCTTCTCGCACATACTCTTATCGGAATCAACAAGGATCTCTAGAAGAAGGGAGACCAACCCCATCTCCACAAACTTCATGGCCGCCTTCTCGCCCCTCGGGGAAAGCAAATAGAAGGTAACCACCAAAGAGGCCTTTGTTGTTTGAGGCGAAATAGGCTTCTCGATGAGCTTGACCAATGCTTCGATCAATCCTTCGGTCTCTGCCACGACATTGATGCGGTCGGTATCCAACGAAGAGACGAGCTCTTTTAGCATCAAGACAGCGTTAAGCCTTCCTGCCAAATCTCTGGAATTTAGGATCGAGACGAAGGATTTCAGAGACTCCGGTGATCCAAGCTGCCGGCGAGCCACCTCATCAAGTGGAGAGAAAGCAGCCAGCGCCGACAGGATCTCCTCCAATACTCCTGAGGTTGAGCTCTCAAGAGATCCTGCAGCCAACTCGCTGAAAGAGGCAGAGAGGACACGGCCAGCACCACCCGAGACGATGCACCGCCGGTTCCGCTCGCTCTCCCTCCCCAAAGCTTTGATCTTTCCCACCAACTCTCGGCACCGGGCATGGTCTCGCCGCCGGCTGGCTGAAGCGATCTCCGATAGCAGCTCCGCTACCTGGGCCGGACTCGCCGGGATCCTCGGCGTGGGTATTCTTTCCACGCCTAACGAGCGATTCGCGACGCACCAATCTTGTATCATCCTCCTTAGCGAGTGGTTGGGAATGAGGTCTTCGCTCTTTAGCACCATGTTGGTGACCGGGCATGTCTGGTTCCCATGCTCGAACCATGTCTCGATGCTCTGTCGATCGTAGGTGATTCCGGTGGACACGGTCACCGGATCCTTCATGAGGTCAAGCGATATCGGGCAGCGGAAATGCGTCGGGATCGATGGCTCCATGAACGGATTCCCGACGGGGCTCCTCTTCACGAAGGGGATCTTCTGGCCGCGTTTCAGGGCCCTCCAAGTTGTGGCCATGGTAAGAGAGCGAGAAGAAAAGAAAGGGAGGTTATGAAGGAGCTAGAATGGAACGAGATGGATTCAGAGGACTCGGACTTGGGATGAGGATGAGGAGGAAGAGAGGCAAAGGGGTATTTGTATATGTGCGAGAGAGGATTTAGACTTTGGACGAGAATGGGAACCGGGAGAAGTCTCAAATAGCGTTGTAAACGCGGAAGGGTTCAAAGGATGGAGCAGAGGCCCAAGCTTTGAATTTTGACCGTTGAACGTTGTAAAGATGTGAGCCGCGGAAGGGAAACGGTATAAGGTCTTGAATATTTTATTATTTTTTTAAAGAGTCGGTAAGGAGTTTAAATACGAGTTGCAAATTTGACCCGCGCTTGACCAAGCCAGAGTCAACCAGTCGGTGGTCATCCAGGCATGCACAAATTTTGAAGATGATCTTATGGTGCACATCGGTACATAATTTGGCCAATAAATCTATAGATAAGGTACAGATTTAGCAATGTCATTGATGGTTCCAAAATAAATACAGTTAGGTTCCATATAACCCTTTTTTAAATTTTTTGAAATAGCAATTTTAGCTTACGCATGCATATACACACGCATATATACATATAGGCAGGATCTATGATATTTATATTGATTGCAAACCAAAGATGGGTATTTTCTACGCATGAAATGAAAAAAAAATGGCAATTTTAACAACATGATATTATTGTTCAGTTTGATCTATAGTTTAGAAATATTTAAATTAGACAAAATTTATTATGTATATATATTTAGAATATTTAAATCAAAATTGATGATTTGAAATTATAAATTATATAATTCATGCCATATATTGCTACTATTCTTATTTTTTGGCCAGCTTGGTGTATGGGCAAGAGAGATCCAAATAAAAAATTAGTTTTCAAATATTTTATATATTTTAGATCATGATCAATAATATGCTGATTTTCTCTTTTTGGATGTAATAATATGCTTATTTTCATTCTGAATGACCTTTCATTATTTTTGAATAAAAAGTAATTGGCACCAAATACTTTCAGGTGCATCTCTTTAAGTCTACGCAATTTCATAGTTGTACATACTTTTATGGAAAAATTATAGCGACACTCCTTCAATTTTGGTCATTTTTTTAGAGGTAATCTATTAGTTATACATATGAAAAACAGGTATCTAATATCGATTGCTATTTCCGATACAACTATCTAATATCAAAACTTTGGCAGGCTAGTAGAAATTGCCGAGCTGGATGGGCCAACAGCCTGATTCCTATAGGATATATCTACAGGATTATCCATCGAATCCCTAAGTCGGCCAAACCTAATAGGCCTAATTTTGTGAGATGTGCAGCCAAACTCGATGAGGATAAAGTTGGATTGATGTAGGCCAGCATGACTAACATGCACCATGCTAGGAGACAACGGCCGGGTTGTCATGTTGATGAGCTCAATTTAGCCACTGGTATACAGCTGAGGTCGCGTTATTCATTTCTCCTTCAACCCATTTGATTGAGCTGTACTGGTCTTCCCTCATGAGTTGTTTTAATGGTGGCAAAGAAAATTGGGCCAAGTTAGATACAGATTAGAAAAATAGCCTCAAGTTGTAGTTTTAATGTGCCTTGGACATTGATTTTGAATGGCATATATTCTATTCTTATCATTTTAAAAAAGTCAATATCAACTAATTATAATAAATTAGTCTTAATGTTGCATCAATTGAGATTAGGTGGTTACATACTAATGCATGATATTTTGATGTCATTCATATGGGAAGTCATGCAAGAGCTTCTATATCGCCCTTGTACAAATTCATTGTCCAATGGGAGATGGTTCTTGAAGAAATTTACTGATAGTTATTGTCCAAAGGGTCATTGTTTGTTTAGCTATTTTATTTAACATAAAAGGATGAAGAAGACTTCATTGGGCTATCACAATAACAAAACCATATATGGTCATGTATCAAGGGGCTCTTAGTCATGTATTTTTGATATAGCATTTAGTATTTGTCTCTTGCTCTAGTGTTTATCATGCTTGGTCTTTCTCAAATGATCTTGTAGTCATTCATTTTCCTTAAATGAAAAGGTCTTCTCATTCAGATGACATTCAAGAGCTCCTAATGAGAACATGCTAATTTTAAAACATAAACTATTTTAAATGCAAATGGAAGGCATGTTTAGGTTCTTGGTTCAAGGTTTGCTTGCGAATCCATTTAAAAGGCTTAAAAATAAACATGTAGATCATAGGAGAAATGAAAATCCCCCACACTAAGGGGTTAGAAGGTAAGTAAGAATCCTTGGAGGTATTGGTAATCCTTCTATGGCATGCTCGACCATCCAAGAACTTCTAGGCAGGGAGCATCTATAGATCAAAGTGCTTTCAAATTCTTCTTCGCCTGGTTTTAAAGCCTGATAGTGAGGACCCCATTTCTTCATATCACTCAACCAAGACCTACAATAAGTATCTAGATGTTTGGATTTACATACTTGATCCTATAATAATAACATAGATTATCTTCTAAAAGAGTGTTTGGTGACTTTCACTTTTTGAGATTAATGAAAGAATGAGACAAGTTCTATCTTAGAAAATTTGCATCATCCTTTCTCCATATGGAACACATCTTTAGTTTCCTTCAAGATGCACCTGCTAGAGTGGCAAACCAGACCCCTTCAGCCCCAAGACCTTGAAAAGGGATGGAGAGGAGGCCAAGATCATAGTATAGAGTTCACTTCCTCAGCCTACAGCCAATTATATTTTCTGCTAGAACATGCAAGTTTTAAGGAGAGATTAAATATGCAAAGTCGCCAAAACCCAACTCACATGTGTGATATTATTACATGATGGAGAATAGTATGATAAAAAGATTAATAACATAGATAATATTCTAGAAGAGTGTGGTGAAAGAATGCAAGGGCATGGTATTGAAAAATGTCCACCCTCAGGCACAGGCAGAAGATAGGCGAATTTGTTGCTACCTGTCAAGTGAACAAGTTTTTCCCTTGGCAAATAGATAGTGATTACTTGTCGCAAAATCTTCTATGCAGTGGTCATTTACTTTCAGAGCATGTTTTAGAAGGATCTCTAGATCGATGTGAATCACTTTGGCCACTACGAGTAGGGTTGAATAGGGCCCAGGAGAAAGATCCACCATATCAGAAAGCCTAGTCGCAAAGCAAATTTCTAGAGGCCATAACTTGGTCATACGACGTCTGATTGAGATAATCTTTTTTTTTTTTTAATCGAGCAATTTTTCAAGATCTACGACAGGATGCCACGCCCTTTAGGGGGGCGCCTCTAGCAATCAAACCCGAATTCCATCATTTGGGGTCTGAAACAAACCGGTCAAACTGAAAATTTTATTTTCAAGTAAAATTTGTCTAGGTGTAGCTCTCTATCCGAAAAGAATCAGGTAGAGCGATAAAAGATAGAGTTGATGTAAAAGTTGATATCTATCTCCTCAAGAATTTTAACATTTTTTTTTAGAAGATTTCTACTAGTAATGTTTATTTTAGGAAAGAGAATTCTACTAGGACTAGGAAGAGGAAAGAGAATTCTACTAGAATTAGAAAGAGGAATCTGACCTAAATTATGTAAGGGTAGACCACCCTCACCATTATAAATAGTGGTTATGTACCTCGGTTTTTTTAACCATCAATAAAAGAAAAACGGAACTTAAGCCCTATTTTTGCAAATCTTCTATCTTGTTCTAGTTATCTTTTAAGAGATATGAGTTGAGCGGATTAAACAAAATCTTCTTTCTTCCCGTTCGGATCAAAGCATAAGAAATGGTAGCGATACAAGAAGCAACTTTTAAGAAGTATGTTCTATAGAGAAGCCACCCTTGCTAGAGAAAAATGGAACAATCACCAAAGAGGGATGTGCATGGAACCGCCTTTAGGTGGTTACCACTACGAGAAGCTGCCAAGAGTTTTGCAAATACTGGGAAAGGCTTTAGATAAAGATCCTAGATCTTCTATAGTGGGTCGTTTGCACCACAGAATACTGTACAATGTTCGATGGCCGTTATTAAAAGATGGATGGATATTAATGGTGATGCACCATGTAAGGCATGGCTGTCCATCTTCTGATGGTGGCTATTGAGCACTGTACAATATTCCACAATGCAAAATACGCACATTAGAGGATTCGGGCTCTTAGATAAACCCTCTTCAGCGGCACCTAAACAATAAATCATTTGGCTTTGGTTTTATCTAGTACGTGAGGCTTCCCTGCCTCCATCTGTTTTTTTTTTAGTTACCCGGCAGACCGACCAACACTTGGCCTTTAATTTCACCAGAGATGGCAAACCAAACTCCACTCTCGGAACTTGAAAAGAGGTGTTAAAAGAGGTAGAGATCATGAGACGCTTCCTAGGCATGCAATTAAAATGGATTTTATGGAAAGGCCCGTGTGGACGTATGTTTAGTCTCACATTAATTATTCGTTGAGTAGATCTTGCGTAATTATATAGAACCAAGAAACTCAAATAATACTTTATGGCTAATCTTTTTGGGTGAAGTCCTGAATTGTTAGAAATAGTATGAGAGTGGACCTGGCCAATAATCTATATGGACTACGAAATACTGTAGCACGAATCCATTAAGGTTGCACGAGCCGATCATGATGTTTGTGATTAGATTTGAATGGATTTGAACCCTTAACCTGACAAGAACGTCAGGGCTTGAACGAAAAAGTATGTGACGATCCGTTTGGGCGTGTGTTTAGTCCCACATCGGTTATTCACTGGATAAATCTTGGGTACTTATACAGGATCAAAGAATCCAAATAATACCTTTTAGCTAGATTTTTTGGATGAAATTCTGGATTGTTAGATTTTTTACTAGAACGTGCAAGTTCAAATAGTTGCCAAAACCCTTACGAAAGTTCCAAGGTTGCAAGTGCAACTTTAGGAGGTTGGGTTAGATTGGTACATCCATTCCAAAATAGCCAAAGAGAAAATCTAACAGAACCCAACCTCACTTGACAATGAAACAGATAATTCCGTAACCTCCAGCCCACATAGATTTGGGGTTGGATTTAATATTAGATTGATTAAGAGCTACAAAGTGTCAATCTGGGTATGATTAAGCAAGGAGCTCTACAAATGGATTTGGCTTGGAGGAATCACCTAGTTGTGGAAAAATAAGGCATAAGATCAGGTCAGGTCTGGATTTCGGTAAAATAAAATGAGATCTAGACTTGCTTAAGGATTGCAGCCGGATGGCTTTTTTTAGGTACCCGGCCCATTCTAACTTAATAGGATCCATTTAGCAAAATTCTAAAAGATCTGAAATGGGTTTGAGATTTGAAATTAAAATTCATTAGGATTTATGGTGGATTTGGGATTTACCCCGTAGGTATTCACCATCCGAACATGATTATATATAGATTTTTTTTGCATATGTACCCTCTAAATATATGAAATTATATGAATACTCTTATAAAATTACTATTTATATACATCTTTCTTTTTTTTCCACGTGTGTATGTGTGTATATATATATATATCCCTAATATCTAACATCGTTGAAAACATACACATTGTGAGGAGAGTTGAACCCCAAACTTTGAGGGGGAGTTTGAATTCCTTCCACCACCCCCTCTTCTTTGCAATTTTTTAATCGGGCAAGTTCGGACACCTTACTGATTTATCATTTCTTTGGTAGGGCGGTTTTGAAATTTTTGAACAAATTTGGGACAGATTCAGATTTTAAATGAGTTCAGTATGGTAGGATAAATTTTATAGATTCCTATCCATTGTCATCCCCAAAATCGTTGGGGTCTTAGGTCTAAGTTTTATACTGTATATAATCCATTAAAAAATCGGATGGGTTTAGGTAGACTAGACTTATTTAATAAAAATGACATAAAACCCATCAAAACTTCGAGTTGCCTCAGATATTCTTACCATGTACCAAACATTTATCTATAAAAAATTGATCAAACCAAACACACCTATACGTTGAAAGTTTATCAATAAAATATTCAATCATATAATCCAAAAAATAAAATCATAAGCAGCAAACATTTGATAGAAACTATTTAACAACGATTGACAAATAATTGAAAAGAGACACTTAATCTAAAATTAGGTGCATCAAACCATTCTAACATATGATCGTTCTTAAGTGCCCTATTAATTTATATTATAAAGAATCAAGTTTAGAAATTGAAGGGTGAAAAGATAAAACTAATATCAGACATAAAAAACTAGACAATTAGTCAGAAACGTGTCTGGACCCATTACCTCATCAATTCATGGATGAACCAAGGTTAGGTCCAGGTTTGCAAGAGTACCGGCCCTATGGACAATGCTGACGACGTTGGCAATATCAATGGTAAAATCCATCTAATACAGAGGCTCATAGAACTAAAACAAGCTGGAAATCGACAGTAAAAATAAGAATGCTGCTCTCGAACAAGCAGTAGAAGTAAATCAGCAAAAGAAGTAAATCGCTACTGAAACATTTGAACTGAATGTCCAATATTTCACATGAACACCAGCAAAAGAAACTTAAGAAATTAATTGTAATCCTCTGCATCACATAGTTACGGAGTACTGCTGCGTCCGGTATACAATAGAAAATAGAAAATTCAGCCAAACGGCCCTTAGTAGAACAGGGAACTTTCCTATTCCCTTAAATATGATCCATAGCAAGACACAGTCAAATCTTGGCTCCAATCCATGTTCTGGTTAATCGCCGTGAATTGTGTAGCGCTCCCACTTCTTTGTTGGATCATATATCTGGAGAACATACAAGATCACAGTTTTAATGGTGCTGGTAGAAAAAAATATAAGGGACAGAACCCACACAAATCCATAACCATCTCGTTGTTCTTTGACCTAGAAAAGTGACAGGCACACAGCACGAAAAGAGGAAGGAAGAGATGTACCTCCCATCTTGAAGCAGGGAATATGTGCTTGTTTTTCTCATACCAATGCCTCTCCACGACCTTGCCAGCATGGGACTGCAAACACGTGAGCCGAAATTAGTGTAAAACAACAGTTAAGCCAAACTGTAACTTAAACCTGAATTTCAAAAAGTGGATCCAAGGTCTAACTAATGTTGCCACTTGCAGAGCTTGAAGTGAAGCAGGTGGTTAGAAGTGAGCAAGCTCGACAGGACTGCAGGGTAGCCGAGACTGGCAATCAGCCTATCAGGGATGTTGATTATGAAGTGTATAAGTAGTTTGATCCAGATGATTTGGAAGGTATTGATGTGCAAGGCCATCCAACTCTCTGAGCAGGCATAGTGAGAATATGAAACCATGAGATATCATTGAACCTTCGCACTACGAGATGGGTGGTAGGTCCTGTGCATCTAGGAGAAGGCATATAGATAGAGGCATCATTGAGCTACATTGGATTTGGTTAGCGACGTGGTGGAGCCATCAAATCCCTATTCAGTTCATTTCAAAAGGAAAAGGGAAAGAACACCAGATTAGGTCCCACCATTCATCATTCAATCCATGTGCCTACCCAGACCCAACAGCTAAGCAGCTATTGATGGATGACTAAATGAAGATGGACAAGAAGCATCTGATAGGGGCTGCCATAGCCAGGTCGTTCTACTATGGTCAGATATTGGCTTGGGCTGCAGTGAACAGTTTCTTCTAAAAAACATGATCATTGAAGTGCAGAAGTGACGTCCGGATATTAAGCCTCCCACTTCTTAAGATACACAAGGCCAAGGCTGAGGGTCTAAAATGTTGGATTTACGAATATGCCTTGGTATGAGATATACAGCATGGAAATTACATTAGCCAAAATAACCATAACAATCAAGCCTTGTCCAGACTATCCAAAGATGGTCTTATGAGTCCTTTGCCAAGCATTCCTATTTGATATGATTTCTAATATTATTTCAAGCTTTTCGAATCCTGTTATCAATATCCACCCACCTTACTTGAAGTTTTCTCCCTCCTCTTACGAAATCCTTTGAGAGATATTCAAGCACCCTTTCCTTACTGAAGTCCCCTAGGATTTTTTTATACAATCTCATACCATGCGGATCCATTCTCATCAGTTTTACCCTTGGCATACTTGTTCCTCCCAATATCCTTGCTAGCTCTACCATAAATCTATATCAACATCCTCATTCTGCTTACGTTCAGCTAATGAGATCAAGAAATACAATCCAATCACATAAATAATAAGTCAAGCTAAAATTTATTGATTCAGGCCAAAGTTGCTTAGCTTAAATTTTATTTAGGAAAACTAATAAAAGGCTGAATGGGTAGAATATACCTCATCTTTCTCTATTGTTGCGTCAGCAATTGTTCGCACATCCTCGTGAACATCAAAGTGGAAAAGCTGGAAAAAAAAGAAGAGAAGGGAGCAAGTTATACACTTCAAACAAGGCGAGTTTCAAAACAAAACAAAAAAAAAACAATTATTGTTTAAACCAGCATAATGGTTATAGAGATTAAAAAGGACAAGAAAACTGTCATTGTTTATTTATATGAACAGATATTATGGCAGTTATTTTCCATGTAACCAAGAGAAAGCTACAATATTCAAAGATTAAGAAATTGCTTCAACTAGTTGACAAGATAGTGAAAGACTGAAATAATATTCAGGAAAGGACACTACCTTCCCATGAGGAAAACAAAATTGTCATACAAAATGCAAAGTTTACATACTGAATTCCAGCTATCAAAGATTAACATATGACACTGACATTTTGAGAAAAAGAAACAAGTGCTCATACACTTTTGTAAGAAATGCAAGTTATTTCAATATGCTGACCCCATGAGCTAGCAATTATAGACCAGAAATGGCCCAAATCCCAGTAAAGTTAGATCAATGATTTTCCTTTTTACTTGTAGACTATAGAGAATTCATCCACAATTTAGAAGACCTATAGCACCACAATAAGAACCCTCCAGTTCAGCTAAAAGTGCCCATTATCTTGTATATACCTAATAAAAATGTTAAAAAAGAAAAATTATAGAGATCTGCAAATAGGAAAGTTAACCAGAAACGCGTGGCAATTTAACAGTAAGAACTGCAGATAAAATAATTGAATATTTACAAGCTAAGCATTACCGGTCCACTCTTTCCCCTTGCTTTGTTGATGATTAACTCGTAAAAACTGTGTTGCTGAGATTTAAAACACATAATATAAAGGAAGGCAAATTAGATTTGCATAACCAAACATAGAATAAGAGTATGACCAAGAGGAATAATAAAAGTTGAGAAAATAAGTTACATGAGGAATGATCAAATCTTCTTTCACGTAGAGCAGGTTCTCCACTGATGTTGTCCGTATCTCTCTAAACTCAGGTGCAAGTTGCTGCTGAACAGCTCGAAGGAATTCTCCAATGGTATCACCTTTGCGAACCTAAGAACCCAAATAACTAATGAATTCTAATGGAAATCCATCAGCAATAATAGTAGAGCCCAGGGCAGATCACTGAGATTGAGAACAAATTTACTAGCCTGGATCACTCTTCTGTGGCCTGCTCCATCCCAGTAGCTATAAGTAATTTCCAGAGGCTCATCTGAATTGCAGTAGAAAGAAGTTTAGCATATTACATTAATTAGCAACCACAAGATAGCAACCACAAGATAGCAATGCCACTAGAACATGGTGATACTTTTAATCATTTCCTGCTCACGAAGCCACTGCCTGCGCAATTGTTCTCGCACTGCTTGCTCCTCTGCTTCTCTCTCTCTGAAAGATCATTCTTGGCACCGCCAACTCAGAAATTAAAACCCAAGCAAGTGGTATAATAACACTATATTGCTTCTTTCACAATACCAGCAAATGCAACTAAGTATATGCCATACCTGTCAGGTAAAAAGCTCGTCTCAACAGTTGGATCTTTCCTGACTTTAACAAGGACAGGCTTTTTTATCTCTTGATTTTCTTCTGTACACAGATAAGTGTTGTAAGTTGAAAGGAACACAAGATAAACTAACATGTTTCAATGTAATTTATCATCATTTTCAAATAGAACACTACATCCTGAATTTATAAGAAATAATAAGAGAATAGTTATGATAAACAGCATCAGATATAGGAAGATTTCCTAACAACCTTGTTCTAGTTTTGGTGTCATTTCATTGGAAATTAAAATACATTCAGGTACACACTTTGTTGGATTTATTATTGTTGCAGCATGCATTATCACTTATACAAGCATATACCAAATTGAATACACCTAATATCTACACTATTTAATGCTACTGCATGGCATGAAGTTTCATCTAAAACTCCAAAACTGAAAGTGAAAGATGCCATTAGCTCCATTGTTTTATACTATAGAAGAGCATGATCAAGTGAAATTGAAAGGGATGGCAAGGATGCTGTAGATTAAGTACCATAATAGACATTAAATAAGTCATGTGATGACATGAAGACAGTCATGAAGCTTTGTGCTTCCAACTTACATGCCAGCAGGCACATTATCAGTTAGACGCAACTAGTGAAAGAGAACTTGATAGAAGAGGAGAACCTCATTAATTGCACAACCTAGCAACATGTGCGGACTTCTTTTGGAATGAAGATGTCATGATTTTGATACCAAATATCCTCAGTTAACAAAACAATCTCAATTCAAATGAGAAGTGTTTGGTCACTTAATTTAGGAGATGGACCCATCAATATGGTGTATGGACTCATCAATACAGTGTAGTGCAATGTGCTGCTAGTAAAACTGCATCATATCTTGTTGGGTAGACAATGATCTCTTTACTGTAATGTACAACAACAATATAAGGCTGCACCAAGTCCTATTTTAATTAATATGGAGACCTATAGATCAGATTCATGCTGGCTCGAAATTTGCAAGTGATGAAGCTTAAAATGTTCTCATTAAATGTGTGGCTTCAAGAGGAAATGATATTCTAGGTTCCTTCCTTAACATGATGAAGTCAAGTTATCAAAAGATTGGCACTTGATGTATAATTTCTGTGGAGGAAAGACTTTTATTTCCTTAGGTGCAAGAGTCATAAGATGCAGTAGCATGAGAGATTTGAAAAGAAACCATTAGCTCATTGTTTTGGACAAGAGCTTGATTGAATGATTGAACAACCAAAGGAAGCAATCAAATATGCATCCAAGTCTTGGGCACAAAATTGGGCTAGCATCAGAGTTCCAAATATTCACCCAAAAGACCATATTATTCACAGATTTTGAGAAGTTCAACATTCAAAGATTCTAGAACTTGATTGCCAATCCTATTTTTAATACTTTTTCCTAAGTTATTTCAAATTAGAAAATGTTAGTATCCTAGGCATATGTACTTTGTTTTTCTTTATTTGTTAGTATCCTAGTTTTAATAGTTTTTTCCTAATTTGTTTCAGATTAGAAAATGAAAACATCCCAAGCATGTCTACTTTGTTTCTCTTTATTTGACAGGTTACAAATAGGGCATTATCTGTTGCCATGCTATTCCCACCAAGGTGTGCCATACAGTACCAAACCAGACGATATGGAGCATACCAGACTGTATTGGTTCAGTAGCGGTTCATGGTATAGAGGGCGTATCGACACACAGTATTGCCAAATCGGCCCTCATACAGGGTGTACCAATACAATAATAGGATGGCACCGATATGGAGCCCGATACTGAGATGGCGTAACTTAATTCCCACTATTGTTAGATTTACCAACAAATGATGATTTTTTTTCTTGGTTGTAGACTCCTAACTAGATTCATGTAGGTAACTTTGTGGCTGACTTTTAACCTATATAAGAGTGTTACCACTAGTTGTTAGGATATTGGTCTTTGGGTTATTTTTGAGAGGAGCATAAAGTTGAAAGCTTGGTATAGTTGTTTCTCCCATCTCTCTGCTATACTTTTCTTCTTTCTCCTCTCTCTCCATCAAGGTTTATCATACAATTACAAGGCACCTTTCTGGTAGCTTACTAAAGCGGTACGGGTTGGTATGATATATGTCCTTCTACCGATATATGGTATGCTGCTAGCGGTGAGACTGCAATTGTACCTTGTGTCGGTAGAGAGTTGTATTAAGCTGCCATCCTATACTAGTACGGCACGGCCGGTACTAGGTCGTATAGTTTGGTAAAAAAAACCTCTCTCTATATATGTTTGTGTGTGTGTATGTACATACATATATACACTGTACATGCATATAAAAGAGATACACCTCTCGTTGTGTATTGCTATTTTCCCTGGAATTATTGCACTGCGCCCAGATTTAAGATTTGGGTTTGACATGATCCAAGACTACTATTTTTATGCATTGCTGAATCAATAGGCACCATAACAATTCCTCCAATGAATGTAAACCCTATTATACAATAATATTCTCATCTAGTTCCTTATTTCTTACTTGATTCATTATATTTCTATGCACGGTTTCCAAAATCCATGCACAATTACAATAATTGTATTGATCTGACCTTTTCAAGCCTTAAAACTCCCTTTTCCTGTAGCTCATTAGCTCTATTTACATTATCTACTAGTATATCTCGACCACTGAAACCAATGGGCAGTTTATCCTTCTCTCTTTCTTGCTTTAAATTAGAAAAGGCTTCAGAACTGTCTTTGTCCCAGTTCAGGACAATCACCCAAGTCAATTAAACCCTATTAATCCTCCTTTTCCATGCACTGTTTCCAAAATCCACGAACAATCACCATAAACATATTGATCTGAACTTTGAAGCCTTAAAACACCCTTTTCCTGTAGCTCATTAGCTCTATTTACATTGTCTACTAGTATATCTCGACCACTGAAATCACTGGGTAGTTTATCCTACTCTCTTTCTCACTTTAAATTAGAAAAGGTTCCAGAACTGTCTTTGTCCCAGTTCAGGACAATCATCTAAATCAATTAAACCCTATTAATCCCCCTTTCTTTGGCCAACCATTGATTAGGGTGTTGCATTATTGTCCGTGGTTGCTGATTAAGAAAACAGCACTACTATTTGTGGTGGGGGGGGGGGGGGGGTAAAAGAGAGATAATCAGCAAATTCCCACATGGGCCATTAGCAACCTAGCTTATGCTATTTCCGTAGTAGTTCCGACCAACTAGAGATCTGTTAGGCCAACAAGCATATCCAAGTGCCAAGAACTAAGGCAAGCAACTTACTTAAGCAAGTAGGAATACTGCTCATCCGTAAATGTGAATATCATTGACATCATTAAATCAAATTAGTTGAGTGATCAGCGCTTTTTTTAACATAACCATATTGCTCCTTCATAACACTACTAGGCCCCCCATATTCCTTACACTGTCAAATTACAGGTTAAAAGCCTCCTCTACTCTCCATACTAGGAGTTCTCTTTGACTTGTTTTCAATTCATTTCATGAACTTTGTTCACTTATAAGAATCTCAAAGATTCTCCATAATCCTCCAAACCTGCTCATTTGTTATTTCCATAGGCCCAACTAGAAATTGACTATTCAATGTTCACTGAAGATTCAGCCATTATATTCCATCATTCTATTGGAACTTCATAGGATTTATTTGTTCTTCTTAATCAATAATTTTGTAATTAATAAAAAAGAAAAATCAATAAATTAGTGTTGCAAGTCCTTCGGCTCTCACTTTTTTCTTTCCTTTTCTTTTTGAATATGTGGTAGAGAACACTTTTTAAAAATTACATTGAGCCAGAAAAGGATAATCTATACAGTGATTGTGTCCCACCATCAAGGTCATAAAGTGCATGTACAAAATTAAGGATACAGGTTTTGGTGTCAGCAGCCTGCACAACATGATATTTTTGTTGCACCATGTGAAGTTGCAAAAAAAAAAGGATTTTGTTTAAAATTTTAAATGTAAACAGGGGTGGTGCTCACTTAACACACAACATTGGCCTAGCATGGTATTTGCAGCTGGACATGAAATCTTGTTCAAAACTGTGATCATTTATTCAGAATAAAATTGATCGAATAAATTGATTTTGAAAAGTGAGCACGATATTTCAACCAAATGTGATAAGTACATATAATGCAGAACAAAACAACATAAAAGAGAGATCTCCAGAAAATGTATGAGAAGGAGAATCAAGATTTTATGAAACCAACAGTTCGAAAAATTACAGGAAAAAATAACAAATTATATTAGAAAGTTTGTGAGTTAGCATGGTTTTCCAGTAGGCATGTACAACAGCAAACATATTGAAAGATACAAGAGAAATGAGCGTACTATTTTCCGCATCGTCCTCATCACTTCCATTCTCAATATCATCAGCAAAGGATAGTCGTGGGTCTCCCTTTATCCTCCTCTTTTTCCGTTTTTGTAACTCAAGTTCTTCTTCCCTAGACAGTCAACAAACATATTTAATATAAGAACTATGTCACTGAAAGCCTTGTAACATCATAAAAAGAAGAAATTCAGAAAAAACTCAACCCACTCTTTTTGCAATTTTTGAAGCTTCTCTTTCTCTTCCTCCTCAATTTTGTTCCGGATGTTAACTCTCTAACAAAAAGAAAACATTAATAAGTACCTGGGATACATGTCCTTTTTTTTTTTACCCAAGACATCAACATAAGAATTTGTAGTTTGATGCAGTTAAATGATGGGGCCCCCTTACCTTCTCAACATATTGTTCCCTTGTTACTAGACCAACAGTTTCCTTTTTAAAAGCAGTCTCAAGAATCTGAAACCCAGTCCAACAAACATAAGTCAGTTGTAGATACTAGAGAAATGTGCAGAAGTATTCATAAACACATACAAGATGCGGAAAGTATCTGGAATCAAACATGCCCAGCTATAACATCAAATAGAATCAATTTAAGTGAAACATTCAAGATAATTCATTACCTAGAAATTCAGAAGGTTGATAGAGAACAATATTTCATAATTAGATGATTTAGAGAATTTATAATTAGATGATTTAGGGAAAACTTAATGAGTAAGGAAGAAAAATTTTAAGCATATCTATATTTGTTATAAACGGATAATGATACAAATCAGATATTAAGCATATCCATATTTGTTATAAACGGATAATGATACAAATCAGATATTAAGCATATCTATATATGTTATAAATGGATACAGATACGAATTGGATATAAAACATATCTATTTTTTTTTATTCGAATACAAATATAAATCAGATACTTTTTCGGATATTAATCAAATCTGAGCAAAATTCAATGATAAAAACTAGCAATAAAGACATGATCATAAAAAAAAGATTCAATTAAAAAAGATAATTTTAACAAGCATTTATCAATAATAAAAACTAAAATTTTATAAAAAATATACCGCTAAAGTTTGCTTGTCACCGAAGTAAACGGGATCTATGGTGCCTCCAAGGCATCTCATGACTATAGCCGGTTGCAATCGCCAGGTAGAAACTATGAGATGGACAAGACCTTCAAAACCTTGGTTGCTTGACGATGACAAAGAAGAAAGAGGGACGAAATGGACGAACGAGAGGTTTGAGCTTTTCGGGCATATGGGGTGATTCAAAAGATTTTATTTGAATCAGGTATTCCGTATTTGGATTACTATCTTAAGTGATGGTCATTCGATATCTGAATTCTTTTTAGTTTAGATTTGGTTAATCAATTAATTGGTTTCTTAATTTAACTTAACTTAAACTTCTTTTCACTTACTCTTGTTATACGGATATTCAAAACCGGATCCGAATCCGAAAAAATCATGTGTATCCGTACCTGTATCCGTATTTGAAAAATTTTTGAACTGACTATCCGAATCCGATCTTTCCAAAAAAACAGTATCTAAATCTAATTTGAATCAGATACAAAAACAAATACGGTCAGATATAATCCGACCCGCTTTCAACCCTAGCATCCGTACATTGTAATAGAATGGTATAGATACAGGGTCCGATATCGAGATGGCAAACTTTGCTGTTGATGTATCTCTCTTTCCCAAAAGAAATGGGTAGGGGAAGAGAAAGAGGGAAAAAAATTAAAACAACTAAGGCAACTACAAGTAGACATGACATTGACTTAAAAACAGCAAAATGACACTAAATCAAGGCATACCTCCTAAATGGTTTCCTTTTAATCCAAAGGCCCAATTTTAAACTCATACATCAAAAAGGGTCAGCCTAAAATTCATTAGCATCATCCTGTAGAGCATCCATGCATCAGTAAGGTCAATTTGGGGTTTATCTAACTTGAAATTTGGTCAAACTAGGGGCAGCCTCTCACCTAGCCCAACGACTAAATTCATACAATAAAGAACATATTTGATGTACACACTATTTATGTTTCTTACATGAGAAAACCATAACCCCTTGCTACTTTTGCTTGCCCTTCTTATTCCTCCCGTCCACTCCTTAGATCCTCTCCTTTCTATCCATATTCATCTTTGCACCAGACCCCCATGCCAAATGCATTTCTAGCCTTTTCAGTCTTAGCTTTGATCCTAGCCATTTCCATACTACCCAACCCTCTCCCAACTCATGCTCGCTCACTTCCCTCTTGAGAAGGTTGAGCCCAAAAAAGCCTCACTTTAGCTCATGTATTAAATAAAAATACTCTGAACCAAGGTCAAACCCAGCCAAAATTTTATACAAGATCTTAAACCACATCCAAGCATGACCCAAGCACAAAAAACAAGGCTAGCCTATGACCTACCTTGAGATTGGCAAATTTCCAAACCTAAATGCTTAATGATGTGAAGCCTAGCAAAATGGGACAACCAAGGGGGAATAAATATAGTAACAGAAGCATGGAGGTACTATGAGTAAGAATAGAAAAATCTTAATTCCCTACATTGGACTTAAAGTTTGTAAAGATATATAAACTAGTTGTAGTCTAAACCTACTCTTGGGGAAGCCCCAATTTGTAATCCAGCAGGGAATTTACTTAAATTTAAAGCAACATAAAACAATCTAGGCCTCCGATTCACAAAAATATAATCCCACAGTGGATGCCATCAAACTCTGTGGGACACTTCCATTCTCGTGGAATAGGATCTCGGAAGAAAGAGTTTCATGGGGAAACCCTACTCTCTCTACCTTATTCCATTTTGCTATGAGAATCGCAAAAACTTTATGCCCAAGATGATCTGAAGCAGAAGTCCTCTGCTTTGCTCTTGTGCATCCGATCCTTTCATCACGACCGCGAATTCTCTTTTATACATCGACCTGTTTTAGCTTTTCTTCCTACCAAAATCCATTTTTTAAAAAATTTATACTCGCTATAAACATTCATTCCAAGAGCTGTAACACCCAATTCATTAATTATCCTGAAGAACTGTATCGACAAAGCAATAGTAGCAGTTCTTCATCAAATTCTGTGATTATTTAGCATTAAAAATCGATAACCTATTAAAAAAAATCATGAAGGCGGAGGAAAAAAAATCAAAGCCTAAGGTAGATAGGAAATGGTAGAGGAACGAGCGAGAGAGATGGAATTAATACCTCGGAGGTGCTGGAGCCGAACTGGAGGAGACCGGTCTGGCCGCCGGCGGAGGCGGTCTTATTCTTGAGCTCCTCGATCTTGCGGCGCTCCGCCTCGCGCTGCTTCTCCAGCCGCCGGATCCTCACCGCGTCCTGGGCCGTGCCCACGTACCCATCCCCCATCCCCGCCATCTTCCGCTCTCTTTCTTTCTCTCGCTCTCGCTCTCGCTCTCGCGTCTCCTCCTCGGCCTGCCCTTCTTCCTTGCGTTCTTTCCACCCCTCGCAAGGCTCGACTCGATGGAGGGCTGGATGGCTGCTCATATAAGTCGAAGCTGGTCAGGTTTTGGGTTCGGGTTCGGGTCGGGTGTGTGGTGTGTTCTCACTAGCTAATCGGATTCCAACCCGCTGATACGTCATATATATAATTTATTAAATAATTGTCTGTAAATTTTTATCAGTCTACTTCTTGCTATTTTTGAAGTTAGTATCAGTACAACATCAGCCTGGATCTAATTATTGAGAAGTTTCTTATCCCTGATGTAAGCCACAATCAATCCGGAAATTTACTCCTAACCTACTTATCTTCGCGATAGGGCATATCAAAAAGACGAGCCTCACCCGTTCATTCGTATCAATTGCTGACAAATTGAAAGAATAAAAATTTAAAAAATGTAGACAGCACTAGTACAAAAGAATAATTTGATGAATAGAGAATGAAAAAAAGGATAGAGGAGAAATGAAAATTACATGAGATGAGATGATACGGTAAGAAATGATTAGATAACGCTACATCTTTCAGAAATCGCAGTCTTAAATAGAATAAAATGGAGAGAAAAAATTTATGCAGTCGAACCCAATTATTTTGGGATTAAGAATTGGTTTACTTGAGTTGTAGATATAGTCAAGATATTCCCACCGAGCTCTCTTATTTGCCATATGCTGGAGTTTATCATCTCCTATGATTGTTCCTTGAAAAAAGAGGAAAAAAACCTGGAACGTTCAATTTTGACCTCTTTTTCTTGCAAAGGCATATGTCACTCCTGGCCTTGGTTCAAAGCTCTTAGAGAAGATGCAATTTATGCAACTATATAAATAACTTCGCCTTTGCTTAGATTAGCAACTGCACTCATATCAACAGTGTTAGTGGGAGGGTGTGGCACTCCCTAGGTAAGATCATAAACATGGGAAGGTATGGATGGTCCATGAGGAAGCTCAACAGAGGCAGGTT
Organism: Phoenix roebelenii; assembly: GCA_025769935.1. Lineage (NCBI taxonomy): Eukaryota > Viridiplantae > Streptophyta > Magnoliopsida > Arecales > Arecaceae > Phoenix > Phoenix roebelenii. The sequence continues at coordinate 41,417 of JAOXJJ010000567.1, forward strand.
TCTGGTCTTCTCTCCTCCCATGAGAACATTTTGTAATGAAATTTATGGCCATTATGGTTACTTTTCTCTGCAGGTGAACTTGGTCATTCAGGTACCATGGTGAACTTCATGATCTTAGCTATCAAGCGTGAGGGCTTATTTGTCATCAGAAAGAAGAGGAGCCCAAAATAATATTGCAGCTTCCACAGGATTTAACTCTTTCATCAACAGATATAGTCATCTCCACTACGCCTGGTTCAAATCATCAAGAACTCCCCTCCTTAGTGAAGCTAGATAGATGCCTCGTTTCCTTCGATTGGTTAACAGAGCATACACTTTTTTTTACTAGTTCCACCATCAAAAGTTACGTCAGACCACTTCCCTTTGTTGCTGAAAGAAAATGAGAGGAAGATCGCCAACAAACCTTCAGATTTGAAGACTCGCAAAGCTATGGTGGAATGAAGCCCCAGCATCAGAAGACTCAACTGCCACCATGGTCGGAAAACTCAGATACGTTCAGTCCAAGCTAAAAAAATGGAACAAAAGCAAAAGCGGTAACATCATCCAAAGGATTAAGGATCTCAAGCAAGCAATTCTAGACATAGACATCCAAGAAGAATAACGAATGCGCTCACAATAGAAGAGGGAGCCAAAAGATCTATAAACCAGGACTCTAACCAAAAAAACTAGTTGGTGCAGCAATTTGGAATTCTTATTAAGCTAAAAAAGCTCATATTCTTCTTTATATTTTTTTTTATAGTCACAGGAAGCATAGTTCGAATGGAGGGATGTGAAATTTGTGCAGCTAGTAGTTAGTTAGCTAGTTCTCTCTTTTATTTTGCTAATACCGATGAATATCTGAAACTTTCTAATCGAACTAGTTGATTATTTAATGTAAGTGGTATTATTGGATTGATTTGATTATAATTGTTGATATTATGTGGATATTGTTCATCTTAGGCCTAGCATATTCTCTCGGGCTCTGCCCTAGAGAGTACGGCCATGTCACGTGGTCGGATCCGGGTGCCGTATTCAGGGCGTGACAAGAACTCTAGACTTAATCCTCAAGGGGAGATCTGTGGAGACAGCACTCAAGAATCAATTGGTTCAGGTACAACGATTGAAACACGAAGTATTTTCACATTACTGCCAGCTCTAGAAAGAGAGAATATAATCTGCAGCATCATGCACGGAGGCAAAATAACTGAAGATTCAGACTGCATCAAAGAAGCATTTTTCAGCTAGTATACCGAGCTCCTTGTTTCTTCTGAAAACATGCCCATGTCAGTGGATTGGAAAGAACTATTTCCAGATCATAACTATGACCTTTCGGACCTAGTATGCTGTTTTCAGTTTGCCGATCGAAGGGCAAAGCGCCGGGACTTGATGGATTCCCGGCTTCATTCTACCAGATTTTTTGGGATTCAATCAAAACAGACCTGTACGCAAGTTCTTCATTGATATAAATTCTAACGAAACCGACGTCTCTAGACGACTTCTCTTTCATCTCCCTCGCTCCGAACAAGGAAGAATGCACATCCATCAGAGACCACCGAGCAATAAGTCTTGTAAATGGAATTCTGAAAATTTTATGCAAAGTGCTTAGCATCAGGTTGGCTGAGCATCTAGATTCACTGACATCCGAAGGGCAATCCACATTCGTGAAGGGGAGACAGATATCACACAGCTTCATAAGTGCAATGGAGATTTTATCCTACTGCAACAGAACTAAAACCAAGGGACTTACGCTCAAAATTGACTTCAAAAAAAGCATTTGACAATATTAAATGGAGTTTCTTAATAAAGATACTTGGGGCACGAGGCTTTGGGAAACGTTGGTGCAACTGGATCTCAAACATTCTTCAAACAAGCTTGCTTTAATGATCAATGGCGAACCCACAAACTGGCTTCTAGTAAGGAAGGGTCTCAAACAAGGGGACCCTTCCATCCCTCATGCTCTTCATTCCTGTGATCGACATCCTAGAAAGAATGCTGAAATTGGCTTCACACAGTAAACGAATCGTTGGTATCGGAGCAATGGAGAAAACAGGTGCTATCAACTGTATCCAATATGCAGATGCTAACAGTTATCATGTGCAGAGCTGAAAGGAAATGCGTTAGCAAACTCAAATTTATCCTCTACTCAATGGAACTCCTCATAGGTCTTAAAATCAATTTCGAAAAAAAGAATGCTGCTTGGTTTCAGCATCACAGATGAAGAATGCAAGAGCTTCGCGACAAGCAACTACGTTGTGCTAATTCTAAGCTTCCAATTCAATATCTTGGATAGCCTCTCCACATTCGCAAACCAGAAGGATCAGATTGGAATTTTCTGGTTGAAAAATTGGCTGCATGGAAAGGCAAAGTCCTCTCAATGATGAGTGACGTTGATCAAAGTTGTGCTAACTTCCATCCCAACTTACTGGATGACTACCATGCAAATCCCTGCAAATATTCTAAAGAAGATTGATAGAAGGAGAAGAAACTCTCTGGAGAGGTGACAAGAAGTGCAGTGGCAACCATTGTTTAACCAGCTGGAAACAGGTTTGCAGACCAAAAGAATTTGGTGGCTTGGGAGTAATAGACATAAACCTGTTTAACAAATGTTTAAATGGTGGAGATTCTTCAACGAGCAAAATAAACCTTGGGGGAGATTCATATACAGATTGAATTATATAAACAAAGTGTCCTACCCAAACTACTCTCATGAATCTCAGAGTTGCCTCCCATGTCACAAATATTTCAGTTGCAGACTTCACAGAAGATGGAGGCATCAGAACATTTCAAAGCTGCTGTGGGACACAGAGATGAAGAAGAAATAAAACATCTCACACAACTCCTGAAGGAAGTGTCACTTTCTACGAAAGAAGACAGAGCTGATGTACCCTTCCTCATCACTCTGTGGGAAAGAGTCTGGCCTTCGGTGGTTGGGAGCTGAACCACTACCACTCTCTCTTGTAAATTTTTGTACAAACTCTTTTCATTAATAAATTGGTGTGTCAAACCTCCCTTATCATTACAAAAAAAATGTGTAGGGGGCTTATTGACTCGTCAATTAGTCTGCCGCATACTGATCTATTTGGAGTACTAGAGGTATATTTGATGTTCTGGCATCAGCTAATGAGAGGCACAAAAATCAGAAAAAAAAATCCCCATTATCATGGTTTAATTAAGGTTGCAAATAAGCTGACCCGACCTGACCTGCTTAGACCCACCCAACCCATTGGATTGAGTTCAAATACTAGATTTGTTCCACATTTCTGACTCTGGATTTCATAAACTTCGACACAACCTAACCCCATCTATCTATTATATGGTTCTGTTTTTGGATCTTCCTGTTAATTATTGATCCAAAAAAAAGTATTCTATTTCTTCTGTTAAGAGAGAAGTCTAGCTACTATTGAGGTTATTAACCTTTTGAAGTAGATTTGCAATTCTAAACAAATATTAATTCATGAAGTTTTGACTATGTTTGCAAAAAAATTTGTTGCAGTCAAAATTTAGTTTGATTTGGAAGTAAAGAACAAATTTTCTTTATAAAATTATATTAATAAACAAATATAAACTTGGACCTAAACCAGTTTTGACCTGGACACCACCTGAATCTCAATATTTTGGGACCCCAATATTTTGGGACCCCAACCTTATCTGTACAACCTACTAGGTCTTTAATATTTTCTATGGACCGACCAAACATCTACTAGGTTGAGTCCGTGCCTAATATCAAGACCCGTACATGAAATTGGGTCGGTCGAGGTCAAGCATGCCTTGGTCCAATCCAAACCATTTGCAACCCTAGGTGTAATGCAATTTCCTCAGAGGTTCTGAAGTTTTAGAAGGTAGCTGCTTGGGAGTTCAATTACATGGTGAAGAGATAAGAGACATCCGGACTGATCTGCTGTAATTGACCCATTCTGGTGACTGGTATTCAAGTCCAGTAAGCCTCGACTCAGTTAAAAAGAAGCTAAACTTACTACATAATAAGGTCTTCAACCCTGACCTCTGAAGAGGTGCAGTCGGTTGATTGCAAGGACCAATTGGCCTGGGTTGATTGCAATCGCCACTTACTATTCGACCAACAGGAGTCCTTCCACTTGGTTCAACTGCATAGCAGAAGATGTGGGTCGGTCTCAGTTCTCCACAATTTGTAAGGCCCAACCGTAGCCTGTGCTTTGTCTTAACCAGGGATTTCTGTACCGTACAATAAGCACAGAACTAGCATCTCATCAATCAGAATAAGCACATCCTTATGATGGGTCCGGAGTTTGTTATTAGCTCGCCCAACCAAATGAAATCACTCGGTAAAATAGGTTCCTTGGCTCAAGAATAACTATATATGAAGTTCGTAGACATAATTCAGGATTATCAGAGAGCACAATATACTAGTAATTGTCTAAACATGTCAGTTTAACATAATCCATATAATCTGGGAATGCAAATCTGAATAATGTTAGTGTTCCAGACAAGGTACACGAAACCGACCAAACCGACGTACCGGTGAAGACCGGTATCGGTACCAACTAAACCGGTACCGAACCAGTTCTGAAGGAAAAAAAACGGGCAAACGCTCGTGCATCGCGTTATGCTGCTGGGTAGCATTTAATGCCACTATGCCGCATTAAAAACACCCATACGGGGCAGCGCGTGGGCTCGCTACCGCGCACGGCGAGCCTGCGCGGTAGCTACGGGGCAGCGCGTGGGCTCGCTACCGCGCACGGCGAGCCTGCGCGGTTCCCTGCACGTGGACTGTGATTCCCTCCGCGTGGAATGCATGTGGCCACGAGTCAGGGATACGTTTCCCCACTCATGCCCGCGTCCCCACGCGCGGGCATGCGCTCCCTGTGGCCTCTCTCTCTCTCTCTCTTTTTGTTTTCTTTTTTTTTCCTCTTCTTCCTTAGCTCCTCTTTTCTTCCCTCTCTCCTCTTCTCCTCTCTTTCCTCCTCCTACAAGCAAAGGAGCTCTTTTTCCCCGTGAGGTGCTCGGGAGGAAGAAAGAGGCCCGGCAGCACGAGAGGTCTTCTTCCCCTCTCTCCTCCTCTCTTCTCCTCTTGTTCCCCACGACTACCGATGGGAACTAGTGCGGTTTGCACTAGTACCAGATTCGCACCGGTACGGGTAAGAACTAGTGCAAGCCGCACAGATTCGCACCGGTACGGGTAAGAAACTGTTTGGTTTTGACCTCTTTGGGGTCGGAACCAAATTCCACCGTTTTACCGTACCAGTGGAGGCCGGTACCGGTACAGTATAGGTTCCGACCGGTTCAGCAGATCATGATTCCAGAAAATACCTCTACTTCCTTTTCAGATAAGTAATTCGAACTGTAGCACAAAAACACCTGCCTACAGTTTGAATTATCTGGGAACCTGCTACCTGGGCCCAGGTTGAGGGAGGCAAATAAACTCCGCAAGGACAGAGTAGAAAAGTACAATACTTTGGAGTGATAATGAATTTATGGATTGGAGTATATTGCATAATATAGCAATTTATGCATTTAAGTTGCAGCATCTAAAAACTCCATTTGACTATGAGTGAGTATCGATGGATGCATTATTTGAGACAAATATAGCCAGAGGAGCTTTCTTCTCATTGCATTCAAATAAGGCAATGGCAACTTCTATCAGGTGTCATTCCTGCTTATTTCCAGAGGTAGAAACCTCAGTGCTGCAGATTGGACATACCTGCACCAACACAAAAAAAGATGTGATGGGTCAGTTTCATCTGAACCCTGAGAAAAAAATAAAAACAATAATCAGAATATAAGATTGATCTGAAATAGTTAGTGTTATAGAAAATACAGCATCGTATCAGATAAAAACTGGTGCAATTTCTAATGGACTTTCCTGCCCAATACCAATCATCTTAACATGTCTCCGATTGCACAAAGTTTTGAAGATGTATCCTGCAAACACCTTCTCATGATTTAAATTTAGGCATAAGTGGAAACCCTGCTCATCTGGTACTAGTAATTCAGGTTCATGATATCCTGCCCATCTGCTACTAGTAATTCAGGTTCATGATACGTTTGAACTGAAAAGGAAAGCTCAAATTTTAATTCATAAAACAAAGTCCTTCAATTCTCCCTGGGTCAAGTAAAAGTTAAAGACCAGGTAAGGATTACAATTAATCGACTGCTGACTGAAGGGGCAATAACTAAGAGGGAATGCTGCAGAGAAGCTTAAACAGGAGAGGTTAATGCCAAAATAGTGGCTGTGAGATAATTGACACCATTTTGGGTAATATTTTCAGGTGAGAAGGTGGAAAATAAAGCACCGGGCAGAGCAAGGCCACATGGGGTGCCTGAAGAAACAATTGTCAGAATTCTTTTTAGTGCTCCTTTGAGATAAATCATAGATCTTGGTTGACATAACTATTAAAAAGGATCCAAAAGGATTATTTTTTTTTTTTGGAAAAAATTTCTAGTGCAGCAATTCTGCATTTGAGATGACATTTACCAAGATTTTCACAAAAAAAGCACCTTTTGATTAACTCTCAACCGCATTAGTCATCAAAATATTAAACTAATTTATTAACGCAAATTCCTTTAAAGGGAAATTCCCATAAAGTTGGCTTGTGCAGATTGGTCACCATAAAGTCAAAACAAGGCACAAAATTCATCAAAATGATGTTACAAGGGTCCAGTTCTCCTAAAGCATCCAATACTCCAACCTTTCGAACTCAAATAGGGGCACTTGTTTCCAATGAAAACATTTAGAAATATATTTGCCGATAGAACAACATTTAATAGCAGACAAACTAAGTTGCCTATCAAAATTTGATAACAAACAAACCCAAGGTCCGCCGTACCGGGTCCGGTAGGCGCACCGGTTGCCTACCGGACCGGTACGGTTCCGGTTCGTAAGAAAACCGGGCGGTACAAACCGAAAAGTCTTCCCCGCTAGAGCCGGAAAAGAAGAAGAGAACGAGAGAGAGCGCGGGGAAGAGAGGGAGGGAGACCACCTGTGGCCGCCATCGGAGAGCCGCGGAGGCTGGTGGGGGGCAGGGGAACCGCGGAGGCGCGGCGGAGGCCGAGGCTGCGACCAAGAAACAGGGGACACGGCAGCGGCCTCGACCTCCGTTGCGCCCCGGCGGGTTCCCCCACCCCCCGCCGGGCTCCACCGCCCCCCACCGGCCTTCGACGCCCCTCCGTGGCTCTCCGATGGCGGCCACAGATGGTCACCCTCCCTCTCTTCCCCGCACTCTCTCTTTTTCTCTTCGTCTTCTTCGTCTCCGGCATGGAACCGGCCTGTACTGGTTTTCACGGCTCTGTCGTACCGGTAGCTAGCCGGACCGGTTCGTACCGGCCGGTACGGGCCGGTTCAGCATACCATGGACAAACCAAATATCGCTGTCTCGGTACCGGACCCCATACCAGTACCACACTAGCGTAGTGTCCGTATAGTATGGTACGAAATTTTTTTGGCGTACCGAATATCAGTATGCCATCCATACCAGATACCAATACGCCATCCGTACCAGGTACCGGTAACGAACCGGTACGGTACAATACGCCTTGTATTGCTCAGTTCGGGTCGGGATAGCATACCTTGAGACAAAGTAAGTTGTCCATCTGCTTGGTTTCATTACACAAAATAGTAGTGGGAGAATATTTGGGTCAGGTGCCAAGAAGCAACATCTCTCAAGGAGAGAAAAGAGAAAAAAGCAGAACAAAAAAAGGATGTACTCAAGAAGCAAGTGCATGATCAAGTTTCCAACAAGAATTCAATATTAATGCAACAGCCTATGTAGAACTTTCCATCCTTAGTTGCTAGAATCAGGAGCAAGAATGGAAGTGGATGTTCAAAAAAGTAAAAACACTTCAAGGTGGCTCTTAGGAAGTGGGTACAAATTCAAGTTTCCATGGGGTTTCTGATGCAGGTACGTTTCCGTAGACAGTAGTTTCCATCTACTAAGGTCAATTGTACTGCTTGTCAGAAATGATGTAGTTCAAGTCATATAACAAAAAGAAAAAGGGAAAAGAAGGTTACATCACGGTACTAAAATTTTTAGATGCATTAAGACAATATTGTTTAGCACTTGAAATAGTTAAAAGTTGTTGCCATGACAACAAAAATCCACGAAGAAGTTGCAAATGTGTTGATACACATATAGTCTATGTAAATAGCATACAATTTCCGGGTTCTAAGGACTGCTCTGCCATGCTTAAATATCCCAAAGGGTTGGCATCTGGAAATCTTAAAAATTCAAATTCCCAAGCAGCATTGCAAGAGAGCTAAAGCTACAGATAAGTGCTAGTCTAGATCAAAGACAATAATTGTGAAGAGTTCGAAATCCAAAAAGCAATGAGCAAAGAATATGGTTAGGGGATTAGCAAGTGGTCAAACTATGTTAGCGACTTAGCGTTCTAAAAAAATAATAAAAAAAAACTTACAAATGCCACTTCAAAGGCTTGGGAACCGGTTCATGCAGATGGCCTCTAAGGCCTGATGGTTCACAAATTCAGTGTGTCAAGAAAAAAAGAGGACTTCCAAGAGTCTAGGGACTGGGAAAGGAGACAGGAACATTCATAAGGAAACAAGATCAAAGGAAGAGTCCAGACTCCAGATAACATAAGGAAAGAGAATTCCAAGAAAGAGTCACAATATAAGGTAGTAAAGAAGAGACGAAGAATTAGGATTTCTTGAATGGTAATGCAGAGACTCTACACCAATGTACAGTGAACTAAATTTGATGAGGTATTGATGGAATCCCCTAATAAGGATTGACCAAACCTGAATCTTTAACATGGTTACAATTGTATTCCGAATGGTTTGCCAACCAATAACAAATATATTGCAAAGATGATCCAGCTAAAACAACCAACAAAGACAGAAACGAAAAACTTGAGAATGTCGAATCCATTAGTGAAAACCAAGGAAAAGCAGATATCTTACAAGTAACCATTGAATTTTCATCATAACCTAGTCGAATGACTAAGACATGCCATATCCACCAAGAATATGTATATAAACAACCATGACTCTTCACATCTTATCCAGTCAAACAAACATTTATGCGACATTATAACCAATTAGATCAGAAACAACTGAACCCAGTCATTTTTTCCATAAGGACAAGGTTAGGTCGCAAGAATTTTGTTTCCCGAGTTGTTTAGACATTGTTACATTACTAGCACTGAATAAATTTCAAATGGTCAAGGCATATCATATATATGGTAACCTAGTAAATCATATTATTCCGAACAAAAAATGTTGATAAATGTTTGAATTTTTAATAAAAAAGAATTAAGAAGCACACTAAGTGCTAATAAAATAATTCCAAAGAACAGAACTTATCCATGTAAATCTTTTCCAAAGGTAGATGATTATAGTGACTGTTAGGCCTAAAGGTGGAAACTAAATATCCTATGAAAATCTTAATTCAAAAATGAATATTAGAAAAAAAAATAGTCACTTTCAACCAACAAATGGAATGAATTTTGGCAAAATGTAAAATTATAAGGGGTGGTATCAAGACCTGGCAAAACTAAGCAAATGAGAAGTATAACAACAATATTAATCAGTCTTTAACAACAGCTGTGCCAACATATGTTCCATCCCATGTTAACTAGTTTGTCACTAAAAGAAAAACTAAAATGTACAGTGATCTTAATCAAACAAATGAAAATATAGAAAATCATGAAAATATGGAAGTACAATTATAACTGTCTTGTATTAACAATATCATACCTTGTTTATTTGAAGCCACTTGTATATACACTCAGAATGATATGCATGCTTGCATGAGAGCACAACTATGGATTCACCATCCTCATACTCCAGTCGGCAAATAACACATCTAAAAAATATAAATAATCATCAAATTTACAACATATTATCAACCCTCATGATAAAGGATGCTAGAAGTCTGTAAGAGCCTGCACATACTGATCAGTGTTGCCATCTTGCACGCTTCCTGCCTTGTAGTTGACTGAAGGCAGAGAGGCAATTGTGACAGCAGATAGGCCTCTGCTCTCAGTTCCAACGACCTCACCCAATGCAACTAGTTCCTGATATAACAAAAACATTATAAAAGACCAATTCATATGCAAGATTCGAAGTTTAAACGTGAAACATCATGTAATGAAATTTATCTTACCTCATAAGAGTATTCATCTGGATCAACCTCTTCCCAAGCATCCTGAGATAGATAGAAGATAAAGGGTAAGGGCTGAAAATTTACATCTGATGCCTTGGCTACCCAAATCACAAGGTATTAATACAGTTTGTATTGATTACACTATAAACTCTCTGAAACTCATAAGTAATTGCCTGCAAAAGGAATCTTAAGTAGCTAGTTTCAAATCCTGTTATTACATACAGGTGACAGGGGCCCCTGTTATTATTTACATTTATGTTCTTATATATAACAATCAGAAAATCTCAGAAATGTAGTTTCAGTCATCAAGTAACATATTATAGTTAAAAAGGTTGCGGAATTCATAATTCATTGTTTTGCAGAAGAGGATATTGTTTCTTATAGAGAGCATTTGAAGCAAGGGGTAGTACAATCTTGTGCACCAAGTAAGGCGTCCTGAAAGGACATAGTGACAGCATTAAAGACAATTGTGGCTGTCCAGAATAAACATTTTTTCATATAAATATTAAATCACCCAAGCCAAGATCAAAATTAGACGTATAAATGCAATGTAATGTAGCAATAGCTTGTTTCTTCAAGTAATGTAAGTTTTATTCAGTAGGTAAGAATTCCTTATGCTTAACATGGTGATAACCACATCTTTCACTTCATGTGAACAGCATTGGATATTCTCTTGAGTTTAAATTTGACTAGGCTGTATGCTAGTTGGGGAATAAGACATTTGGATTATGCAAGAACAACTATACTTAACAATACTTGTGATTCTAATGAAAAGGATAAGATTTTATACATGGTTTCCCTAACTTCCCCTTATGGTTCAACCAAAATGAGAATTCACTCTGATTTCTGTAGATTCAAGTTCAAGATCTGAAATATACCTTATTCTCCATATGCTAATAGCAATCACAAACAATCTTAGACCCTTACAATTAACGTAACCAATCCAAAACTTAAAATGAAGTTTTGTGCCAAATAATTTGTTTAAACATTAGCATTTGATTTTCCATTTACAGCAGAAGAAATGTAGTTGATGTTCTTATCAATTTGATCAAGCAAGATGAAATGGTTGGACTTTTGTAAAATCATGTTATGGCACAATCATATAATCAGAGTAGGTTTGAAACAATAATGGCTCACAAATAAGTGGGTTAAAAGTGAGTCTCATTATTGGTTATAAATGTCTCTGATATTCTAAGAACTTAAATAACAGATACATCCAGAAAATGAAAGAAAATAACAGATATTAGTTTAATCATTCTGTTCATTCCATAATTTCCATTTATCACCTTTCACTACTACACAAGGGGAATGAATTTCAATCTAAATCAATATTCATTTGATTCCCTTATTTCAGAATCCTTCATCGCACCCCATGTTGTGTGAAACTTTAAACATTACTATTTAAAACTAATCTGTTTCAAGTGTAGAATAGTCCACATTCCCCAACTTTCTCAGCCAGAAAACATTGCAAATTAACTTTTTAAAAGTGTAGAAACATATGCAACCTAGTACTCTCGGACATCCAGCATAATGCACTTGCAGCTAAGAACCTCTAAAAGATATTCTCAATTTGTCATGATAAAGACCTGAAATGAGACAACTATTTGATGTGAATGCTTCAATCTCAGATGATGCAAAAGTTACAAAATCTGATCTTACATCTGCGGCAAAAACACTGCGACGATGGAGCTTTCAAAAAAAAAATACTATAAATTTGTAAGCATCATTGTCAACAAAATAAAATCACAGGTAACATCCTTCTAACCCCTCTCACCGGAAACCTAATTTGTTAATGAATCCTAAAATTTACTTAAATTTCTCTTGCAATAAAATTCCCAAAGCTCAACCTAATTCTACAATACAAATCATTTGGCTGCATTGCCCCATCAAGAAGAGAAAAGGAAAAACTTACTTCAGCCCTTAGGTAATCAAGTTTTTCTTGGTCCTTTCACCGATCAAGTTTCTCCTGCAGTGGCTCTCTTCTCCCACACGTTTGATTTCTTAGCAAATCACTCACTCTTATTATCTTACATTACACTAAGGGCACGTTTGGTTCACGACCAGAATTGAATCGGAACGGATGGAAACGAAAATCGGAATGGTTATATTCTCCCATGCATTTGGTTCGTGACCAGAATTAGAATCAGAATTGGAATCGGAATAGGATTTGAATAGTACAGGAGAGTAGGGATTGGATTTGAGAGATTGTGGCATTCCCATTCCTCCTAGAATTGGAATGGAAATGGGATTCCCTCCAACCAAATGGTTGGAATGGGAGTCACTCATTCCGATTCCCATTTCAGAGTCCAACTCCCTTCAACCAAACATGCCTTAAATTAAGATAACAGCCCCAAACCTTTACACTCACTAGCAAAGAGCTCTCTACAATGTTCAAAAATTACAAATGCCCTGGAATTCAAGAACCCCCACGTAGTTATGTAGATCCTACCTACTGAACTTTCACCAAATATCTTTCAGTTTATATTCCCTAGTTTTAGATCCTTAAAATAATCTCATTTATAAAATCAATGCTGCCATCGTATACATATCTCCCTTCTATTTTTAAATCCACCCTTCCTGCGTAACTAAGACAGCTTTATCCATTTTATACTTATTTGATTTGGAGTAGAGGTTTCAGGTAGAACATTCATAACCTTTCCTTCAATATCTCACTTAGTTATGTCATAACGTAAGCATAGTTAGCTCACATGTATACCCCCATTCAACCTAGTATTCATGTGAGCTTCATATAAAAGTTACTTAGGTCAAAACTTAAAAGGTACTTCGCTGACTTTTGTTACCTAACACCTTTCATTTTATGACATAACTCTAGTGATACCCTTTAGTTCTACATAAGCAAAGGTAGTCTAAAACCCTGACATAATAAGGTGTTTCTTCCTGTTTTAACTTAGAAGCTAAGCAAACTGAGGTTCCAGTAGAGGATGTGAATCTAATGATACCTATAAGATATAACAAAACATGCAACATACAATCCAAAATACTTCAGTGCAACATAAAGTTAATGACTTGTAATGCTTCTCTCTTTGGTTTTTCACACTACTCATGGATGATTATAGGCAAACACCAGTTTTCTAAATTCTAATAGATAAATACATCTCCAGGTACCCGATAAATTACTTCAAACATACTAAAAACATGATGACCAACAGAGATCGTCCATCCATGACTAATGAAAATGCTAAGCTTTGTAATAAAATAGATTGAAATGATTCAAGAGCCGTTTCTCATTATGAACTGATAAAAAACCTAAATTTCGTACTTCTAACAACTTTGTAGTTCTTGGTGGATCAGTGAATACAGCGGTCTTCAGTAACTGAAGCAATCACAAACAAAAATTTACTGATCTCTCACCTGAGAGTGATTGCCATGGTCCCCGTGATTCTCCACACCCCCTAAAAATAACAAATTTCAGATCAATTCAAGATCCAACACTATAATAGATAACAGTAAGAAAGAAAATATGAAAGATTTTCTCACAGTCGTTCAATCCGGCAAGGGCCATCAACCGGACGGCCACCTCTCGCTCCTCAGCGTCCTGCAATGCCCTCGCGAAGGCCTCATCACTCTCAAATTCGGCAGAATCGATAGACCGGTCGTTGGCATCGAATGCGTCCTCGCCGTAATCGCTCCCCTCGGCGCTCCCCGCCTCCTGGATACGGTGGTCTGGATCGTCGCCGTCATCGTTCTCGTCGCTTGCACCGTCGGAGCTCTCGTAATCGCTGCCCTCTCCGCCGTTCATCCGCAGCATCATGTACGCCCGCTCCTGGACGAAGAATTCCCCAAACCCAAGAACCTCAGAAAACCTAGCGCGAATCCCTGAAGCAAAGATCCAACGATAGGGGGAGGGAGAGGGTCGAGGGGGCTCACCTGTTCTTGAAGCGCACGGGCGAGGGCGAGGTCGGCGTCGACCTGGCTGAGGCCAGTGAAGGGCGTCCGGGCGGGCGGCCGCAGGGACGGTGGCGCCAACCCTGCAGCGGGCTCGGCCTCGGCATCCGCCGGTGTTGGGGTTTTCGGGCTATGGTTTTCGTCGGCAATCTTGTCTCCGGTGCCGCTCTCCTTCGCGTTCTCCATCGGCGAGCGAACGCGAGAGAGAGAGAAAAAGGGGGGGGATATGGAAAAGCGATGCGATTTAAACCCGACTTTAAATGGGAAACTGGGGAGGCTTTGTAGCAATTTTATACCGGACTTCTGAATTCGAGTTCTAATTCTAATCAAGCCGTTGCGGAGAAGAATAGGAGTGGGAGGTTGAACGTTATTAACTTTGTTATTCCTTCCGCTGATGGAGAAGTGGAGCAGTTTAAGAAAGGAGTTTGAGGGGAATACTGGATTCTTGTGGGGCCCGTCGTAGGTGGAGGGAGGGGTTGGTGCATCACGAAGATAAGGTATCCTGGCCATCAAGGTGGTAGCTCAGTTGGAACGGAGCGTTTGCTTCCAACTAAGTGGTTCCAAATTCGAAACGCACAGGCGTCAATTAAATTTGGGGACCGGATGCCTCTAGCTTGGACACGGGGTCTGGAAGCGCTACTGATCGGCTGGTAGCCTGGATGGTGCCAGATGTAACGTACTCACACGGAAGGTCGGATCGGATAACCAAGCCGGCCCACGAATGGAGAGGGTATGAGTAAAACCGACCGGGATGCCCAACACACGATCATTTCTACCCGTATCGAACATTCTCCTGACGGAGTGGGGGCCTAGTGGGGGCTGCTACGCGGGGGTGGGCTTATCCCTCCCTCTTTTTTTCCAGCAAAAAAAAAAGATAAGGTATCCTGCGCACGCACAAAAGTAGATCGGTCTCGTTTTATTTTAAGGTGAAAACCAAAAAATTCAAGGCAAACGGACTCCTCTTCTTTCTCCATTCATCCACGGAGCCATCCTACCCCTCTCTAAGGCTTTTTCTCCTCCTCCAAAATTAAGAACCTCTTTCTCTCCAATGGCTATGGACTATATTTACCGATACAAAATAATAATATACACTTGGCATATTTCTAATACATACTTTTTTTGGATAAATCGGATAAATTAAACCAAATAAGTATAAATATATATATATATATATATATGAAAATTGGCAAACAAAATATTTAACAACAATTCAGAAAGATCTGTCATAATATCTTATTATGTTGGTCTTATGATTGGCCATGTAAGACGCTATTCAATCGGCAACAATATTGGTTTTTTTGAATATATGAGGAATCTCAAAAGAGATTAATGTATGCAACAAATGCCAGCAATTCTGAAGAATAGAATGAAGACTAGATTTAGTAAGTGGTGAATTTGAAAGCTATCTAATAACTGTTAAGGAATCTTAATTCAAGAAAACATTGATCGCTCTCAATGTTGGAACAACAAAATTCAATCTTCCCCATGCCACACACAATTCCGCTATTGGAATAGTTGTGTCATAGATCCTAACCCCATCGCAGTCACTAAAACATCACTAGCACCTCTAATGAGAAATACTGCTCCACCAAAAGTACCTCTCTCCTACACACCGCCATCAAAGTTGACAATAAGAAAATAAGGGGTGCTAGCTTTCAAGTAACATAAAATACCTTTTAGGATGCAGAAATTGTCTGAGCAGAGCCACAAATTGCCCCTACTATCAACGGACCTTTTGAAGTAGTATTCTAGAAGAAATTCATGAGCTTGTGTGGAAGCTTTTAGCAAAATTAATGAAGCACTTTGTCCAAAATCTTAAAAAATACGTTCATTTCTTGCTAGCCATATATAATAAGCAATATAACAAATTAAAACTGCTTCAGAGTGTCTCATATTAAAAGAAGATCGTTCTTGAATTAAGTTGAAGAAATTCGTCCAAAGTTAAAGAAGAGAATGTTGATAAGTACTGAACTAGAGCCAGTCTTCATACCTAAAAAGACTCTACCTTTGAGATGCAGCAGTGACCCAATATATTCTACCTTCAGGCAAATCGATACACATCCAAATAAATTAATACATAGTTTTCAAAAAGTCATGTTTACCAATACATAATATATGTCTAGGTGATACACACTCGATGAATTTTTAATATATACTCTAACTTCTTTGACCATACCCAGCAATAACACAATACATACCATCAAGCAAATTGATATATATCTAGGGAAATTAATGTAAAGTTTCTAAAACATCATATTAACAAGTACACAATACATGTTTTGATGATACATACTCAATGGGTTTCTAATACGTACCACCTTGATATATACCCAGTAGTGACCTAATAGATATACTTAAGAAAAACGATGTATATCCAGGCAAATTGATATACACTTTTCAAAATATCGTGCTCAGTATACACAATATATATTCAGGTGATACACACTCAACAAATTTTTAATGCATATTTTAAACTTCTTTGTTACATATCCAACAACAATACAATATATACTTCCAAGCAAATCGATACATAGTTTTTAGAACATAATATTTGCTAGTACACGATTTATGGCCACATGATACACACATGGAACATATGCCTTCATGAAAAAGAAGATTTGAAGGAGAAAAGGACTTGAGGAGGTGGAGGAAGGCTGCACGGATAAATGGAGAGAAAAGGACGACTTTATAAGAAAGAAGAGAGGGATATAGGCGGACGACCTAATGGATGATGCTTCACGTATTTTTTTAAAATTTTTTAAGTCAAGGGATGAACGGACTCCGTTAGTAGGAGAAGTTCTATCCCACTTTGACTCTTTAGTTTCTACTTTAAGATAAATACAATAAGATTTGTGGCAAAACATGAAGATTGCTCCATACGATCTCCTTTGATGTGTGCACCAGAGGATGTTTGTTCGTACACGATGTATGTTCATACACGATGTATATAATCGAGATAATATGGATGGTTGTGATGCAATGGGTGGTTTGCACATGGAACAAATTTAAGCATATTTGGACCATGTATGTCGGGCTCTAGTTGATGTTTCAAGATTTTTGCAAGGTCGGATGTTCTAGTTTGAGATTGTTACTTTTGGCAGAGCTGTGTATATGCAGTGTATGTCACGTGTTGCATATGCTATGTGTGATAGTAATGCAAAATGCCATTGAACTTTTTTTTTACTAGAAAAATTTTAGATGTGGATAGAAGTGTTTGTTCATTGCAAGCTTGGGATAGAATGAATTAGAAAATCTAGAGTCCGCGTATTTTTAAAAACAAAATGATAGAGAAAGAGAGAGTGAGATATATATACACACACAAATGTATAATCGGCTATGCTTCTTTTAAAAAGTAGCAAGGTCACTCTAATTGCCAAACATAGTTTTTGTCCCAATCAGATCCTAACATGCTGATGAATGAATTAGTATATATTTAAAGTTTGACATATTAAAAATTTTGAGTCAAGCCTTTGTTTAAGAGCTGCAGACAACCAGATTGTGTCCCAAGATTATATTTATATCTTTGGACTTGTACTAGTTCGTAGGTATATAAGTTTGGGTCGGGTCAGGATCAACTTCAAATAGGATCCGGACCAGCTGATCTAGCTAAATGACAACTCTAAGTATAATCAGAAACACGTATAAATTAGTAAAGTGTCCATAATTTTATATTTTAATTTTTTTAAGAAGTAACCCTAGAGTAATATTTTTAAATATTTTAATTTATTTATATAAGTCATACATAAAGAGTCGCTATATATGTAGCAATATGGTTCAATCTGTTCATAATGGAATAATTAGTGAAGAAATGAGAACTGCTACAGTCCTATGTTTCTTTTTATGGATTGAGATTATGCTTCTTGCTTCAACTGCCCTTACTATATATCCCTTGCATCTTATACATTCATGAGGAAAAGTGCTACTAAGGTAGGACAAATCATGTCTTATTCGGCCAAAGTTATGGCATATGCTTGCCAAGTTATTTTTGGATCATTGTAGAAAGCTTGGCATAGAACAGATATTAGCTCATATATAGGTTAAGATTAGACAATTAAGTAGTGATTCTAAAAGTGTAGCCCAACCTGGTTTGAGTTTTGCATATGCACAAGTTCTTGTGAATGAACTTATATAGATTTCTATAAAGTACTAGTTATTGCATAAGAAGAGAAAAATTTTGGCCATCAATTTTTAGTTATACTTCTCATTTTCTCGATAAATTGGAGGATTTGGTTAGAGAGAAATGCTCAAGACTGTCAAAACAAGTGCCACTAAATAGCAGAGATTCGGGACAATGTCCCTTTCTTAGTTAAAGTATTAAGTCTGTATTATCTCTTTTAGCTCAACCATCCTTTAACTTTGTTGTACTTTGTATTGGTTGGTTAGCCTAGCATCATGGACTTACAACCCAAAAGCCTAAGCTGTTGGAAGGAGGGCTGGCCCAAGTTAATAAACCCATGTGGCATCCTCTTTATTAGTTAATTTAGGACTATAACAATCTCCCCTACCTAATCTTCTGACACCTTCGTCACGGGTGGCTCCTCCTTGGATCTTTTTAGATCCAAGTATTCCTCAGTAGGGGATCCATAACTAATAAAAGTTGTGACATACAATAAGACTACTCAGATAACAGCTATCACAAACTTAGCCCAAAAGTTTAAACAATTAGGATAAGGATCGGCCTAGATTAGTAAATCTATGTGGCACTCCTTTTATTAGTTTATGTGGGACTATAACACTAGGCTAAGCTTGACTTTTTTTTTTTTTTTCTAATAAACTCAGATGGGACTTTGCTCAATTCTTGTCTCAAAGAAAATCAATTAAAAGACTTAGTTTTTTAGCAAAAGAAAGAAAAAGCTAAAGGAATTTTATAGTCTAATTCTTCTTTCTCAATAAATTAAAATAAAATTGCCAGACATAAATTCACATTCTTAATTTTCCTTGAAAAGTATATATTATTCCTATTGATATATAGTTTTAATTAAAAATTAAAGTCCCAATTATTTAGAAACAAAAAGGATACTTCCTGCATGTGATACCTACCTTGACTCTTTACCCCCTACTCCCTCCTCCTAAGGAAGAAAAAGGACTTTTTAATGCATGCACGACATATCCAATTTTCGGCCAAAGTGCCTTCTCCATCCAAATAAAAGAAAAGAGAGTATTTTGGGGTAAGAACTAACTCGAAACCTAACCTATTTTAATTGCATGGCTTAAATCTTTTCTCCTTTCTATTAATGGGCAAAGAAGTAATTGTTGCTGGAAATTGGAATGGGGGCGACCGGTCCGCTGAGAAGGGGAGCTCCGATGAGAACTGGCGGACGGCAATCTGTCGGCGGGCGGCGTTCTCCGTGGGGCCCGCAAAAAGCCGGTGGCTGGAGTTTCCGGCGCCGGCCCTTCGATGTCTAAGTCAGAGGAGGCAAGTATATAAGAGGAGAGAAAATGTAGATCCAGGGTTTTAGCGTCCAGCCTCCTCTAAGATTGAGGGGTTCCTCTTTTATAGAGGGGTACTGGGTTACCTGTGATGCGACGGGACGAAGTTGCCGTATGATTGAGCATGTCATATGAATTAGTGCACGATCATGTGAATTAATGCCTTTCCGTAGGAGATCAGGCCGGAGCCAGGGAGTTGTCACGGCTGATCGGACGCAGCCGAGCTGATTTGCCGTGGAGGACTCGAGATCCGAAGATAACAGGAGTCATGCGCATTAATTATTGAGTAAGTCGGAGGTCTGCAGGAGCCATGCACATTAATTGTTGACGACGGTGGCAGGGTATGGTCCCTGGTCGTACTGTAAATGGATGTGACCGCAGTAGACAGGTTGAACGTCGGGCCGGGCGCCTCCAGGTCGGACGCCGGGCCGGGCGCCTCCAGGTCGGACGCCTTCAGGCACGTGCTGGCCATGCGGTCATGTGTTCCGGAGCGACTCATTTTTTTCCCAACAGCAACCATAGAAGTAAAAATATTTTTAACCATTATCTACAAGGAATTAATCGAGAGAAACAAAGATTTGCCAAAGGCATTTTAGTTTTTGGTAGCAACAACTAAAGAAAATGCCCCTAAATTGAAAAAAAAAATGCCTCATCGTACTTTTCTCATCCCTGCTTCACTCCCTGCATAAGGTAATTGGTGGGGGGGGGGTTGGGGGTGTATCTTTCGCACGAATCCACCATTGGATCATTCGTTAGTCATTTTGAAATCAGTGTAGGCAGATGAGTGCCTAGAGTTTGAAGCGCTTTGAGATTTGTGTGGTGGGTGATCTAACAGTGGATTTGCATGAAAAAAAACAAATCCATATTTCGCATGAAAGATACACCCCCAATTCATAGGTGGGATGGTCGATGAGGTCGGCCCACCTATCATCAATGTGACTGTGATGTATCATGCGAATTCTTGACTGCCATTAGAGACTGGCAAATAGCCATGGTGCTCTTAGCTTGAAATGAAGGGATGCTAGGAAGCAACTCTCTAACAAGAATATGTCACAAAATGTTAAAAAGGGGTAACATTATGATTCCAGTACAAGTCCAACATAGCCAAGATGTGTAAGATCAAGTACGTATCATGAAAAGTATCCAATGATTGGAGCAAATAATAATTAATTCAAAGTTTCTGGCCTTGGATCTAGGTCAAGTAAAATTTGGGCCAAAACCAAACCATTTCAGGTCTTTGCATGACCAGTCTTCAGTTATAGGACGATCTTACAGGATTCATGATCAAGTGACTTAAGGACATTACTATGTGTTTCTTTTTGAGCAACTTAGAATGCCATTACCCCAGCAAGAAGCTACTAATTTGTAGTCCAAATCTAAAGTATGTCACAATATGCCAAGGTCAGGGTCTCATCATGCATGCGCCAGTTTTGCCATCGGTCTACACTACTTAATTTAAAGTTGCCTCATGAATGCTTCATTTATCCGAGCATAACAACAACAACTACGACAACGAGAACAAATAGAATGCTATTTGATGGCTTATTTCTCTTATATTTGATTAAAGAAGGATAGAAGAATTGTGGATAATTTGATATTAAAACTCTAAAATTATAGAGTTAGTAAGTTATTGATTTATTAATATTATTGGTGGTTGATTGACCATAATTAATTGAATATTTTAGGTGAGGACCGGTAAATATTGTCACCGAGTTTCTATAGAGGTAAGAATCCTTGTATACATCATCTGTATCTCTCTTCCGGTTCTAATGAGCCTCAATTCTCTCTCCATGTAACCCATGCTCGAAGAGAAGTGGACAAAGGGAAAGGATCCGAGGCCGCTGCTCGCCATCCAGCCTCCATACATAGCAGAATTGAGGGGGAAAACATTTATCCCTTGGTATTTTTCTTTTACGATCTCGGCCATCTTCGCTAACTATTTGCCTCCACCGGATTGATTTTTTTTTCCAAACATTATTTTTTTTTAAAAAAGGATGGCAGTGGTCATTCCTTGCTCTGAGATATTTGGGCTATGGTGAGGGATGGATGGGCCTTTTAGGCTAAGCATATCTACCGTGAAGCCAATGATACTGCGGATTGAGTGGCTGCGTATGTAGCTCGTCACTCCAGAGGCACCTTATGGACTAGAGATGGGGAGCTGCCTTTGGCACTCCGAGGTATCATATTTTTTAACTTTATTTGATGTATCCGTACCCAGGTATGTTCCATGATTTCTATCCTTATTAGCAAAAAAAAAAAAGGATTGCTATTTTTTTCATCATCTGCAACAGCAATATTCTCTTGTATTTTCTCTTTTCTTTTTTCTAAGAAGAAATGCATGAAAAAGGGGAAAAAATAATTATCCCTTCCTCTATCATCCGCCTCACCCGAAAGATAACAAAACATGAAATTTTTTCTAAAAGATTTCATCCGTTCGCTATAAATATCCCCTATTTTCTTGGGACGTTTTTTTTTTCTCGGCCAACTCTTTTTGTTTGCTATCAAAAATCATTGATTTGTTTAAAATAAATTAGCAAAAAGTTTTTTGAGAGTTTTCAAAAAAAAATGGATTGCAGCATTCAGTGCCATTCATCCTCAACCCGGGAGGCACATAAAAAACAGAACATTTTATTTATTATTTTATTTTTTATTATGACGAATGATTCATACATATCTGGTACGAATATATTCAATAAAATTAAAAAATAAAAAATTCCGATGCACTCTAAACAGCTTTCCTCTCCAACCCACAAGATGCCTTCAAAGTGACTAGCCAATCCGTGGCTTCATTTATTTTTCTGAATATATGCTCGATCAATTAAGCCACATTACCGCTCACCGTAGCTAGAATGTTTTTTTAATTAATTTTTTCCCAATATACACTATTTCCCCTACTTTCAAATGTGGAACATGAGATGTGGAAGGCTATCTTTGAGAGCAACCCCCGTCTGCACCTGGCCGCACTCAGAACGGAGAGACAAATGATAAGGGAGAAGTGGGACCTACTTTCTAGGCTCGGAAAGGAACGGCCTGAGGAGAAGGAACAGATGTGGACTTACTTTGGCACGCATCCCCAACTTTTATTTATTATTTGCTACTGGTCCACTAGTATCGAGGAGGTCCTGGATGACCTACTCATATATGGGTGTTGATCCCAGTTGGGAAGTTCACAGGTTAGAGAAGGTACGTGAAAATTTGCGGTCTGTATCGAATATTTCTTGATGGAAGGGAGGTCCAATGAGAACTACTACGCAGGTGAGATTCTCCTCCTCCTTCCTCTTTTATTTTTGACCAAAAAAAAAAGGAGTTGATCAATATCTCTTGTCCTATTCCAGACATTAATATGTACACATTCCTATCTCATTCGAAAATGGACGCATGACAAGTTTAGGGCATTCCAATGGATGGATGCCTGGACTTGTAAATTAATAAGATATACATTGTCTTTTCTTTCTCTCTATCTAATGCTAATTTTTTTTTCTTATTAATATATATATATATATATATATTCTTTTTCATGATAAGCTATACTACTACGTGATACTCCACTCCCTCTCAACATCATGCATGCATGCATCCTTCCTCGATCGGATCGGCATGACTCCACCGCCGGCACACCTTATCGTGCACGAGGGGTTTTATATTTTCCTTTAATGTATATTTTATTTATGTTACTCTTGCATAAACTTCTAAGTTGGTTTGGCATTGAGGGCTCCAGAAACATTCCACTCAATCCATAAACCCAGTGAAGTTACATTTTGGTAGCTGTTTTTTTTACAATAGTGGGTTTTCTCTAGGAGAAATTGTTTTCCTAAACCCTAAATCCTAAACTTCTGGACGGTCTCGTCCGTATGAAACCCCTTGTTCCTCTCTAGAAAAAGCCTCGTGTCATGTTGAGACCATCCAAAAGGGTGATGGGAACACAAGATAAAAATTCAAGAGATAAAATAACTAGTTAGATTTAACTGGTTAATTTTTACAAAGTTTCTTCACAAAATATGGGTGGTCAGCACTATGTCGATCACTATGTTTATCAAATTTTGAGGCTTGCTTTCTGTGTCACTTGTATATCGATCACTATGTCTTTTTCTTCAAGAAAATTTTATGTCATTGTAGAAATACTATAGTTATTGGAATATCAGTGTCCTAAGTTACCCCGTCTCAGGCGCATACATACATAAACAAAAACAACTAACCTCATAAATAAGAACTCACACGCTTACACTGTATTCATTAAAAATAACATACATAAAAAACTGGGAACTTTGCATTACAGGTATTTGAAATCCAAAGACAAACGCATTTATTTTCGAAAAAAAAGAAAAATTATTAGAGGTTTTTGGGGAACCATCAAATTATGAACTCGAACCCTACTTGCGTTCTAACAAGAGATAAACAACAAACATCACTCTAGCTACAAGCAATATAGAGCTTCTAAGCATTTGCAGTAGTCCTTATCATCATAGAGAATCCAATTACGCTGGAGGGCTTGGGCAAGGGCCAGTGTTCTTATTCGAACTAGTGCAACCCGAGGGACCTGATGGTGGTACTAGACCTTTTGTGAGGGACTCCAATGCCAAACTTCTCTCAGCAAGCCACATTTGCCGTGCTGATGGCCTCGCAGCTGTAGAAAAAGGATGTGGGGTGGCAACCAACAAGAATAGTAACATGAATCCAAGCATTTGTCCTCTCCACGCACTCATTTCTTCCAATGTTTCTATACGCTTACAAAGGAAGTGTGGGTTTTTTCGTCTTAATTGGCTAGAATGTATCTATTCTATCTAATGTGGCTTTGGTGCTGTGAAGAACCTCAAGCAGTAGAGGGGGGGTTTATATAGATTGTAACATGAATCTTTGGTCTTTTAAATCTTAGCCGAGTCTCAAGTCCAAACATTGGAATGAAGAATATATAGACTGGACCCATGCAATGAGGAATTTCCATATCTTTTCACTATTGTATGAATGTTTGAATTAAACATCGGCAAAATGTGTTACATGGTTAGACTGAAATGGTTGAAGAGAGCACTTAACAACTTTAACATGAGCCGAGACTTAGACCATTCAAAGTTTATGAAATGGGTCACAGCTAGGATCATACAGAAACTACTAAGATGACTTGACCTTCATGTACTCTGGTGGTCTAGTGTAGTTTCTAAGTAGAAGTATGTCGCACTATAAGAAATTTTGTTTAGTTAGTTTGTGAGGAAATTTTGGACACTACTCTTAAGGAAAATTTTATCTATTTGATAAATTGCTCATTTCATTTATACTTCAATACATTCATCATATATTCTGCATATTATGTACCACTAACGAATATATACCAATTACATATGCCATAAAATTAACTAAAAATTAGAGTTAATCTCAAGCTGAATTTTTCAGTTAGGCCATTGATGTATTTATGCCAAGGAATTTCCAAAGAAACATGTTACCATCGGTCGCTTAGCGTTAGTGTCTCAACTTGAAGGAAGTGTTAAATTGGAGTCCTATTTAGTAGAATCTATTATAGTTCAACCATCAAGTATACCTGGACACCTTACACCCAACAAGAAGATAAATTAATTGTGCTGAACCTTAACCGTGTCCATGATCTAATTTTTCAGTCAAGTATATTGGAGTTTGAGGAAGATCCCATAAACATTTTACCAAAGTTTGGTTTGGTATAGACATACCCAAGATTTACATGCACGATACTTTTACTTCACACACACATGTTCAAGTTAGAAACATCAAAGAAAATCTTAAGTTTCTGTATATATTTTAATTTGGATTAGGAGATCCTGTAACATGATCGCTAGATCTAAAATTAAGATTTTAGGTCATTTATGTCAAATGAGTCCACTATGATGTTGGAAAGTAAACACGAATTAAAGGAATTATTCTTAAGAAGTATTAATTGCATGAATGTGTTAATTAAGCTAATAAAGTTTACATGATGTGTCTTTTAGTTTCTTCAAGAATTGTCTTTCAGGTTTCATACGAATATCTATTGCCTTGTTTTGTGAGGATGAATGGAGATTTCAAGTGACTTATTACTCAACAAAGTGAAGATACTTCACATATTCTACACACTAATAGAGATAGTCCTGAATATTGCTACATTTAAAACCACTGGATATTGGATTTAAGAGATATTGGTTTCCAAACCCCTTTATGTTGAAGCTAAAACTGATGCTTTGAGTGACAGGTGTCAACCAATTATTCTAAATGAAATATTTATTAGAAGAATAATTACGAGTGCTATTGGGTCAGGTCTGATTTATGGTGGGGATTGGGTTAGGTAGAAACTGGACATTGGTCCATGTTGGATCGAGCATAGAAAAAGACATAGTTCAAGTATTGAGTTGATACTATTATTGGAAAAAACTTAATTCAGTTTAAACTTTATGGAGGCATTTGGTATAGGGTGATCATTCCAAGATTAAGAGTGATATGGGTGAAGGTGATGATATCACTGTATTTAGTTGGACCATGATGATCTTACGTGACAGTGATCCTAAATCATCCCCACCCCTCAAACTACCATCCAACTCAGTGATGGAATGCTCATCCTTGAGGTCAGAAATCCAAAATCATTCCAGGGCAGTGATCTTGGGCTAAAAATTGCAGATAAAAAGACCCTTCAGTCTAGTAAAAAAATTTGTATATCAATATATCGTTAATATATTATGTCAATATTATATATGATATTATAGTATAATATATTTTATTATAATATAAGATTAATCATATTATTGTCATACTATTATTCAATGATAATTTTAAATTATAGTAGAAATATATTATTGTACTTTATATTTATATAATGGAAGTATTTAATATCTTACTTCTATTTGTCTTATTTTTCAATCAAACTAATTATTAGTATTAAAAATATATAATAAGCATAAATAAAAATATTAATTCTATAATAATATTTAATATATATTATAGGATTAATAATTTATAGAACTAATAAATATATTTTATAGAATATATTAATAACTAATAATATAAATAAGTATATTAATATTTTATTATAATATGTTTTATATGATTAATAAATATATTTTTATGGAATATATCAGACGTAATTTGGTATTATATGGTGATTGATCTTAGATTTCCATGGAATACCATATAGGTTATTTAGACTCGTAGGTGATCTTAGACTAATAGGTGATTGATCTTAGAAAATAAATATGTTCAATGATCTAGACCCAAAATTATATTTTTATCTTTGGACTCGTACTAGTTCATAGTTATATAAGATATGTTCGTTTAACATGTCTCACTATTTATTTTAGATATATAGGTTTTATCGTTATAATTCAACTAGATAGCCTATATTTTTTGGGACAACCAAAGGGACATTTACTTCTTTATAAGAATTCATGAAGCATACAATCATAAGGAATGATATTTGTGAGCTAGGGTGATCTTTTGTACATGTCTTACAAATATCATACAAGTATTTTTTGGTTAATTGATGAGCTAACCTCAATTAATAACATCCTAGGAACTTTGCTTTATTCAAAATGTTGGTGCATGCCAATTATACTTAAACCAATCTCCAAGTCACAGCTTGTCAGGCTGAAATGAGCATCTAAACCTGCATTCTGGATGGAATTCAATTAGACCTTTCTTTTAGAAAAGGATTTAGTGTCTATCCATTTGAGGAAGCTTGAGTTTGTATTGCCCTATTGTATTCTATGTTTCCAATCCCATAAGGAGGCCTACATTATTTTGCTCCAATTATTTGCGATGGGTTCAGCCCATGAGTTCCTTCACTTAAGTGAAATGGCTCGATGTTTGCAGTGTTAAGATAAGAAAGAAGAGTTCATCTGGGGGTTTGCTAGAAAGGAAGAGAGGAGTTTTTGTATCCCAGTTAGGAGAAGACTTGGAGAAGAGAGCAAGGAGTGTCATTTCTCTGTCTAGAGAAATTGGGTGAGGAGTCACTCTAGGGTGAGAGCAAAAAGGGGAAGTAATTCTTATATGTCTCAATCTATTGTAATACTCCAAAACCTAGGATGAAGTTTTGGAAGATTGTTCTTTTATTATCTGAGGCTGGGGTTCGGGGTCCTTACATTAACTTCTGTACAAAACCTTCACGTGAGACTTTTAAATTATTCAAGAAGACTAGTTTGTTTAGAAACTCGATCCCTTCTGCTACTCTCTCTCTCGGCACACATTTATAAGCTTGCTTTTCAGACATTCCAACACAAACAAAAGAGTCATAATTAAATAGCAAATGTTAAGAGTGTTTATTGATTTATGAATAAGCAGTGACATTTGCATGAACAGGTAATAAACTAGGTGCTAGTAATACTTAAATGACGAATTATTAGCAAAGTTTATTCACAAAATATGGGTGGTCAACACTTCCATGATCTTCAATCTAGTAGCTATGGCCATGCTTTCTATCAAATTTTGAGGCTAGCTTTCTGTGTAACTTATATATCACTGTGTTTTTTTCTTCAAGAAAATTTTATATCATTGTAGAAATACTATATTTATTGGAATATCAATGTCTTATGCGCATACATACATAAACAAAAACAACTAACCTAATAAATAAGATCTCACATGCTGACACTGTATTCATTAAACAGAATATATATATATTTATATATGTAACTGGGTACTTTGCATTACAGGTATCTGAAACCCAAAGAGAAGCGGATTTATTTTCCAAAAAAAAAGAAAAATTATTCAAGGTTTATGGGAACCATCAAATTATGAACTTGAACCCTACATGGGTTCTGACGAGACGTAACAGCAACCATCACTCTAGCTACAAGCGATATAGAGCTTCTAAGCATTCGCAGTCGTCCTTATCATCATAGAGAATCCAATTATGCTGGTGGGCTTGGGCAAGGGCAACTCAGCTTCTTATTCGAACTAGTGCAACACGAGGGACCTGATGGTGGTGATGGACCTTTTGGGAGGGACTCCAATGCCAAACTTCTCTCAGCAAGCCACATTTGCCATGCTGATGGCCTCGCAGCTGTGCAGAAAGGCTGTGGGGTAGCAACCAACAAGAATAGTAACATGAATCCTAGCATACGTCCTCTCCAGGCACTCATTTCTTCCAGTGTTTCTATACGCTTACAAAGGAAGAGTGGGTGTTTTTTTTTTTTTGGTGTGTCTCTTAGTGGGCTAGAATATGTATCTCTTCTAATCTAGTGTGGCTTTGGTGTTGTGAAGAACCTTAAACAGATGGGCGTTTATATAGATTGTAACATGAATCTTTGGTCGTTTACATTCTACGTTTCAAGTCTAAACATTAGAATGAAGAATCGACTGGACCCAACAAGTAATTTCTCAGTCTTTTCTCTATTATATGAATGTTTGAATTGATAATCGGTAAAATACGTTGTTCTTTAAGACTGGAATGGTTCAAGAGAGCATCTAACAACTTAGCATGAGTCGAGAATTAGACCTTTCAAATCCATGAAATGAGTTACAGCTAGTATCATACGTTAACTACTAAGATGACTCGACCTTCACGTACTGTGGCATACCAAGGTCAAGTCAAGTTTCTAAATAGAAATATGTTAAACTGTAGAAAATTTGTTTAGTTGTTTTTCGAGGAAATTTTAGATATTAGTTTAAAGAGAATTTGGCCTATTTGATAAATTGCTAATTTCATTTATACTTCAATACCTGCATCATAAATTCTGCAAAATTTGTACCACTAACAAATATATATCAATGACATATACCATGAAATTAACTAAAAATTAGAAGTAATCTAATCTTGATTTTTTTTAGTCAGGTCACTCAAGTATTTTACCAAGAAATTTCCGAGTAACTACTTACTACATGTAGCATAGCTTTCTATGCCTCAACTTGAGCAAAGTGTTAAATTTGAGTCCTACGTAGCAGAACCTTTAATACTTCAATACTCAAGCATACTTGCACACCAATCCCCAACAAGAAGCTAATTTTAACTGAGCTGGACCCTAACCGACTCCAAGATCTTATTTTTTAAGTCAAGTATGTCGGAGTTCAAGGAAGATCCAATAAAGACTCTGACAAAGTTTGGTATGGTATAGACATACCCAACATTCACCTTGTACATGCACGGTACTTTTACTTTATACAGACATATTCAGGTTAGAAAGATCAAAAAGTATCTTAAGTTACTGTATATATTTCAATTTGGATTAGGAGATCCTGTAACATGATAACTAGATCTAAAATTAAGCTTTTAGGTCATTTCCATCAAATGAGCCCACTATGATGATGTTGGAAAGTAAACACGAATTAAATGAATTATTCTTTGGAAGTATTAATTGCATGAATGTCTTAATTAAGCTAATAAAGTTTTCATGATGTTTCTTTTAGTTTCTTCAAGAATTTTCTTCTAGGTTTCATATGAATATCTATTGCCTCGTCTTGTGAGGATGATTGGAGATTTTCCAGTGACTTATTAATCAACAAAGTGAAGATACCTCACATATTCCACACACTAATAGTGATAGCCTTGAATATTGCTGCATTTAAAAACACTGGATATTGGATTTAAGAGATATTGGTTTGCAAACCCCTTTATGTTGAAGCTACAACTGATGCTTTGAGTGCAGGAGCGGCCCAATACATTTGGGGCCCTAAAGTGAATTCACTAAGAGAGATCTTTTTTTTTTCTTCTATTTTGTCTTTGAAGTCTTTCCTGCAGTGGGCCGACCTAAGGCGAACTCATTAAGAGATGCCTTTTCCTTTTTGTTTTGTCTTTGAGACCTTCTCTGTTGTGGGTGTTTGAGTGACAGGTGTCAACCAATTATTTTAAATAAAATATTTGTTAGAAGTACATTTACGAGTGCTATTGGGCCATGTCTGATTTATGGTAGGGATTGGGTTAGGTAGAAACTGGACACTAGTCCTTGTTGGATCGAGTATGGAAAAAGACTTAGTTCAAGTCTTGAGTTACTATCATTTGAAAAAATTAATTCAGTTCATACTTTAAGGAGGCGCTTGGTATAGGTTGATCATACCAAGATCAAGAGTGATATAGGTGGAGGTGATGATATCATCACGTTTGGTTGCACCACGGTAATCCTACATAGTAATGATCCCAAATCATCCTCACTTCTCAAATCACCGCCCAACCTAGTCATGGATGCCCATTCTTGAAATCGGAAATCCAAGATCACTCCAGAGCAGGGATCTTGAGCTAAAAGTTGCAGACAAATTTTTTTTTTGGGTAGCAAAAGAATTTTGTATATCAATATATCGTTAATATTTTTTATCAATATTATATATGATATTATATTATATTGATATTAAAATATTATAT
This sequence comes from Phoenix roebelenii, assembly GCA_025769935.1. Classification (NCBI taxonomy): domain Eukaryota; kingdom Viridiplantae; phylum Streptophyta; class Magnoliopsida; order Arecales; family Arecaceae; genus Phoenix; species Phoenix roebelenii. The sequence goes on from JAOXJJ010000567.1 coordinate 72,107, forward strand.
TTATGATATTTTTATTATAATATATTATATTATAATATATGATTGATCATATTATTGTCATACTATTATTCAATGATAATTTTAAATTATAGTACAAATATATTATTGTACTTTATATTTATACAATGAAAGTATTTAATATCTTACTTCTATTTATCTTAT
>JAOXJJ010000567.1:79054-102784 GCA_025769935.1 Phoenix roebelenii
GCTTCCGCTCGGTGAACGCTTGCTGCTCGGCGGGCGCTTGCTGCTCGGACGCTCCCTGCTCGGCAGGGCGTTCTCTGGTCGGTGGGGCTCGGCGGGGCTCCGTGGCCCTCTGTTTAACTTTCCCCCCAACACTACCCCCGACTTCCGAGCTCGAGCAGCTCGCAAGGTCGAGCGCGGGAAGTAGTAAGGGCATCTAGTTGCTTCCTGCTCGAAGGGGCGTTCGGTGGCTCCCTGCTCGGTCATAACTTTCCCCCCAACATTTATGAATTGGGTCACGGCTAGTTTCATACGGAAACTACTAAGATGACTTGACCTTCATGTACTCTGGCATACCAAGGTCTAGTCTAGTTTCTAAGTAGAAGATGACTTGGGCTATCAGCATGGAATAAAGGGATGCCTAGAAGAAGCTCTCCATCTAAAATATATCATAAAATACTCCAAGAGGTAAAATTATAATTTCAATACAAGTCCAACATAGTTGAGACGTGTATCTAGTTGAAAGTTTCAAGCCTTGGGCCAAAACCAAACCATTTCAAATCTTTGCATGACCAGTCTTCAGTTTTATAGGATGATCTCGCAGGAAAAAAGAAAAAGGCTTACGAGTGCTCCTTCATTCACTATGTGGCTCCATTTAAAACATTAAATCTAGAAAAATTTACATTTTCTAGTTTTGCGGAGTCAAATCATATTATTAGACTAATGTAACCTGAATTCACTTTTGAGCATGAGCATAGGGTAAATCTAAAATTGTGCTTGGGTTTTTGGTCAGGGATCAAAATTCACATTTGCCATTTTTCTCCATCAAGATCTTCATTGTCTTAACATTTTTCACTATTTATTTTAGATATATAGTATTTATAGTTATAATTGATATGTACTAGGTAACCTACATTTTTAGTGACAACCGATGGAACGTTTACTTCATATCATAATGATAACTACATTATAAGAAATAATGATGCATACATTCTTCAGCAATGAACTTTGCAAACTAGTGTGATCTTTTGTCCATGTCTTACGAATATCATACAAGTAATGTTTGGCTAACTAATAACCTAACCTCAATTAATAACATCTTAGGAACTTCACTTTATTCCAAATGTTGGTGCATGCCAATTGTACTTAAACTAGTAAACAAGTCACAGCTTTTCCTACTGAAATTAGCATCTAGACCTGGATTCTGGATAGAATTTAATTAGACCTTTCTTTTAGAAAAGGACTTAGTAAATTAGCTCGTTGAATCACTCCATTTCCCTCTCTGAGAATAGACAGCCTTTGTTTTGGTGACCCAGCCCCTAAGATCTAGTGGCAAAACAGGCTATTGGGTGTACGCCATTTGGGTCCAACCCTTTGAGGAAGCTTGAGTTTGTATTGCCCTATTTGTTCTATGGTCCAATCCCATAATGAGGCCTACATTAATTTTGGGCCTATTGTTTGCTATGGGTTCAGCCGATGAGGAGTTTTCCTCACTTGAGTGAGATGGCTCCCATATTTGTAGTGAGAAGAAAAGAAAGGAGAGATTATGTCTTCCTCCTCTAGGGGTTTGCTAGAGAGGAAGAGAGGATTTCTTGTATCCAAGCTGGGTGAAGACTTGAAGAAGAGAGCAAGGAGTGTCATTTCTAAGTCTAGAGAAGCTTGGTGAGGAGTCGCTCTAGGTTGAGAGCAAGAAGGGGAGTTAACTCTCAACTGTCTCGATCTATTGTAATACTTCAAAACCTAGAATGAAGTTTTGAAAGATTGAACTCTTATTATCTGAGGGTCGGGACCCCTATATTAGATTCTGTACTATACTTTCATGTGTATCTTTTAAATTATTCTAGAAGACTAGTTTGCTGGGAATCCTTGTACGCTCTCTCTCAACAACATTTATATGCATGCTTTTCAAATATTCGAACACCAACAAAAGACATTTTCAGTTGGATTGTTTCTCATATACTCACAATTGAAATGAATGAATTCTTCGCTAGAGAAAGCCTCTTTTATTAATGAAGAAATGACGAATTCATTAATGACCTCTTAATCTCGTCCGCTTGGGACTTGTCAAGAACTTTACTTTATAAGTAGAAAACTCTTCCCAAAGGTAGTAAATAACACATAAAAACTTCCTAAAAAAATCTTCTTTTTTATTTTCTTTCTCTTGTCCTCCCCGTTCCTCATCTACGTTAGAGGAGACATCCAAAAAGCTCCGAAAGAGAAGGCAACCTATAATGAAAGGTAGTTCAAATAGAAAAGTTTACAGGAAGAGAGGAACCTTCACTGATGGACGGTCACTACAGAATCTTTCATTCCTATAATCTTTCAATCGCTTCAAAGCTGTCCCCAGCTGAGTTCGGGGAATAATACACTTTGCTTTTTGCTTGAAGGAGATGCACTTGGCAGCGTCCCATGCTATCCTGGGGGGCCTTCCCTGCCCCCCAAACCCTACCTTACCTAGACCAGTCATGGCATCCCAAACCGGTATTGAAAATCATCTCTGCCCAGAGATGACATCCCATACCAAACCTGCCTCCCGAACCCTACTGGCCCGGGCCCTTTTGCCTAGCGGAGTCAGCACTTAATGGACAATGATAAGCAGACCAAAGATTGCACATCGTGGTCTAAGCATGCTTGCTTTGCGCATCAGCACGGCAGAATTTAGGCCTACCATTACGACAAATGTGAAGGATTTTATGCGGGTGTACGACGGCTCCCAAAGGCCCATTAAGCGCCATGGATGTAACACAGAGAGAATCGTCAATCTCAGCGAGTTTTCTAGGTTTTTTTTGGTATTCCTTCTTGAGCTTCTATTTCTTCCGTTAAGGGAGATTCGGGAAAAGGAGGAGCAAACAAACCTTTTCTGAAAAACTCCGAGAACGTCATGGGTTTAAATCAAGCAAAAGCATATTCGAGGAAAAATATTGGAGCGCAACGGACTCGATGCTCGAACAAAGGTTCGGGGCCCAACGGTAACTTCTCATGCAGCTGAAAAAGCATTAAAACTCGGTGGAATTTCGATTCACCTTTTCAAGTTGTGTTTTGATTCGACTGAACACTTATTTCTAAGTCAGTTGAGAAAGCCTAAGGCTAGTCAGACGGTTCAGAGAGAAGCTATACGTTCTCCAGGTTCGAAGGGATTCAGTGTCCGACTACCGACTCCTCCCGAAATTGCGTTATTGGAGTCGAGCCAAGAATAGCCATTAGTGGACACCTACCACTTTTCACCGGTTGGAGAGGTAAAGAAAATAGCAAATGTTAACATTGTTTGTTAATTTAAGAACAAATCAATGAGATTTGAAAAAAGGAGCAACATTGAAAACCCCAATAGAAGCATACTTATCTTCAGGAATAAAAACACGAAAACAAAAAAGTATTAGAAACTTACAACAACCATCTAAACATGGACTTGAACCCTACTTAGGTTCTAACCAAAGCTAACAACAAATATATATCACCCTAAACACACCATAGCATTCATCTGATTATTTCATGTAGCCCTTATCATCATAGTTCATCCATTTATCATTTGGGTGGGCAATTGCCACCCTTGTTTTTGTTGTTACTACTGCAATTTGAAGGATCTGACGATGGCCCATCTTTAGGGAGGGACTCCAACGCCAAAGTTCTCTCCACGAGCCCAATTTGCCCTTCAAATGGCCTTGCAATAGAAAGAGGCTGTGAACCAGCAACCAACATCACAAGAAACAACACTTCCACCATATGCCTTCCTCTCCACGTACTCATCTCTTCCAATGTATCTACGTCCTCAAGGAATAAAAAGTTTTCTCTGTTCTCCTCGTGTATTGGCTAGAATAAATCTCTTCTATCCACCTTGTTTGGCTTTGGTGCTGTGAAGAACCTTAGCTGGAGATGGTTTATATAGAGGTTGTAACATGAACCGTTGGTCCATTAGTCAGTCTTGCCAGTCTTAGCATGGGCATTGGAATGTTTCAACCAGACCCCAAGGTGAATTTCTGCATCCTTTCTCTCTTGTATGAATACTTGAAACATGGATGAAATGTGTTGCATGTTAAGACGAACTTGTCTGATACGAGAAGTTAACATGCACCAAGATTTGCGACCGTTCAAAGTTGATGAAATTGGTCACTGAAAATATGGTAAGGAACTACGCTAATTGAGGAAAGCCTTTCTTAATTCCTCTTCATGTCATTCAATGTTCTCTATGAAAATGGCGACAGGTCACTGTTGCTCACCAAACACAAGGAGAAAAAAGGACGATGCTACCACAGGGTTGGATCACTCGTAGTCGTATATTTCATACCCAAGAATTGGAGTCATAGAGAATTACTTAAGCTTCGTGACCTCAAGTTGAGATCAAGTAAAATTTGGACCAGATCAAAGTCTTAAGTTTTATAGACTGACTTCTGCAAGAGTTCACAGTCAAATGAAGAATATAAAGACTTGTAGTACTCCCTTTGGCACGAGGTAATTGCTAATATCGTTCTAAATTAATTTGAGTCACACCACATGCCAAGGTCAGGTTCTCGTGTATCCATATAGTCAAATATTTATGCACTAGTAGGAAATTTTATTTCCACTTGAGGATTTTCGATATTGTGTCACCATTACATTTACCTTGTAATATAGCATAATTATTAGACTTAAGACCACATCAGAAAAATGTATGCAACTATTTGGTCAGGTCACATAGGAGGTTGGTGTTATAGAATGTGCCTATGTCGCTAAAGGACTGGTGATGAGATATATCAATTTGCTTGATATGCGTCAATTATGTCCACTAGCCTTACTAGCCTAATGGCAAAGATATGGGATTGGATCCTGACTTCATAATGTTGTTTAGTTTCAGAGCAAGGTTTCAATTTCAGGTGAGATATCAATTGTAACCATATGATCAACATCCTTGGGTACGATATAAGAAAAACATATCCGTCCTATTATCTTAGCTGATAAAATCAATAAAATCCAAGATATCGATCAATAAGATATTATTCATGTCAAATGATATGTTTAATCATTCCTTTTTTAAATAGATTTAGTTAACTAATATATTTTCAAAATAACATTTAAATATTAGTCGATAGTGTTGGATTTACTATATAGTTCGAGTGGTTATAAAATATCGGTTGAAATCTTGCAAATTTCCATGGTCTCGGTCACTCATGGAGGTAAATGATATATTAGGATTTTAAACCATTGTTTACTCCCACTATACCTAGTTTAAAAATTGCGTCTAACAAATCTTTTTATTAACACCTTTTTAAAACTTTAAAAATCCATTCAAATTCCAACATAAGATCCTAAAAAAAGCCCGAACATTGATAATTGCACCATGGTGCACGAGGCTTCCACCATTATAAGTTTTGGAGAGGGTTAAATGTATAAAATCTTATTTTTAAGTTTAGAGAAGTTTTTTACGTGCTTCGAAGCAGTGACCTTCAAGTCACAATACAACTTTACCATTACAACAAAGCTCATCCTCAGTATCATGACACATGCAATAAATGTATCTGGACACCTTTTATTACACATGCGATAATTGTGTGGGACCCATGTTAAGGCATGGACATGGTCATATTTTTTCCTTATCAAAATGATCTTCCATGTCATGTTGCAGCACTGATCTGAATGTGATATACATTTGAATAATGTTAAAAATTTTAAAATTGAGCTTGAATCAACTTATATTTAGATCTAATTGAAATAGATTTAAGATTTGACTCATCAAGTGATTAGGTTTTCTTTGGGCAAATTAGATCATATTTAAGATTTACACACAAGCACAAACTATAGATTTAATCTATAACCCTCTTATTTTGTTATGTACTCTTTCCAGTGGAATCTGATAACTAATATTCATATTTGTTTGTCACATTTCTTATTTTTAAAATTTTCTATTTTCTATTCTATAATTTTTAACTGATTTGCTTTTAATCCTCTATTTTGTATTTCTATTTTTCGTTATTTCAACAAAGAGGGGCAATGCTTAACTCGTTTAACTTTATTTTAACTAGTTGTAGATCAGATTAGTTTACTTATTTAATAAAATAATCATGTTTAGATTTGGATTTTTGACCGGCTTAATAAAAAAGTGAGGTCAGGGTTGGCAAGTTCTTGACTTATCTTGGTATCCGGTTTGATTGAGCCGATTCGGTTGTCACTCCTATTCTTAACTTGTTAATGGTAATTTTTTTTCACTTTCTCGGTTTTTATATAGTTTTTATTATTTATTTATAATGTTTGACTGTTTCCATCTTTTGGGTGGGGGTTAGAGAGGTATACTTGTGATCAAGCTTAAGCCAAGCCAAGGAGTTGCCATCTTGATGGTTGATTTAGAGCCTCCATCTTTTGTAGGGGGGTCACGAATTTAACTTGCTACAATCTCAAGACAGTAAGCTGAACTCAAATAACTCCACAAAGCGTTTCTCAAGAAAACAACTTAAAATGGAAGATGCAATTATGTTAAATAGTTCAGAGCTGGAGAGATCCAAGCTGTTGATATGGATGGTGATGATTGAATTACTCATACCGATTAATGGGACCGGTTGCTATGGATGTAATGCCCTTGCCCTTGGCAAGACGAAGATATAAAGAAGGCATCAACCTCTTTTTTTTTTTTTTTTTTCCAGTGCTCGGGCCCGGTGGTGCGCATATATAATTATTTGATCACAAAGATAGATGGCTATCAAATAAAATACAGTATACAGTATACAAAATATATTATGTACAACATGCGATATTTTTCCTGTTTCATAAGTATGTATTCATAAATCGATGACGTGATGGTCATCCAAGATTGCACCACTGATTGTGGAGGAAATCCTCCACGATGGAGGATGAACTCTGTGGAATATAGGAGGATGGTGTAGAATTAGTTAGAGGGGTTTGTTCTTCACAAAAAAACAACTCTATAAGTTGAGACTCCGGGCTGCTTCTCTTGTTTTATTTGCCGAGAGTTTCCTCCCAATTTGTGGGAAAAATTGGGTTCTCAAATCTCCCTTCCGTTTCTCCCTACGCGCTTGACCCCGGAGTCGACCCCTTCGTCCCGGTCTGGAGAAGTCGTTGCCGAATCCCCCAATCTCGGCAAAACCTCGCGCCTGCCGCTCGCCTTGCCGTGCCAATAGCTTGCACTCCCGGGGAGTAGCAATCAACGGGAGGAAGACCCGGCCCCATGGGTCAGTCCTCCACAGTCTGAGTCTTGAATTAGAGAGACATATGGCGACCACCAATTTATTACAGATTGGCTGATGATTGGATAGAAGGAACAAGCATCAGTAATACTTGTTTTGAGGAACAACAATTCAATTAAAACTAACAGGTTGCTAATTGTGGGCAAAATAAACAACCCCTTGATGGGGGATGCAGTTAAAAACATAGAAGATAAGCTTCTAATTATAATTTAGTTGCTTTTATATTAAATGTCAAATGATAGGCAAGGGTCAAAAGTCTATATAACTAGTTTGAAAAAATTGATGAAAATGAAAATATATTAACTAGTTTTCATGGAAGGTAAAATAAGGTGGCACACAATTCTTACTTCTTAGCAAATTAACTAACTAATTAAAAGCAACAACAAAGCTTGTTTTTGAGCAAGAATCATTTAAAAAGAATCTGATTTCAATTTGGATTAGGAGATCTTGTAACATGATCACCAGATCACAACTGGATTCACTAGCAGATTTTAGGTTTAGGCTTGGGTCAACTGAGCCTGATATCACGATGGAAAGTTTATTTAGAACTATTAGTTGCGTGCCTGTACATGAATATATCTTCTAGTTTTTTTAAGATTTGTCTTTGCACGTCACCAATAATAATAATAATAATAATAATAATAATAAATATATAGTGCAAAAAATAATAAAATTATGAATGTGACTCATGAATCATTTCAAGGTGGCCACAGTCCAAGTTATGTCCATTTCAATATAGCCATGGACATAAAGCCTGATCCGCCTTACTTAGTATCTAAAAGTGATGACCAGCATTAAGCTGATTCTTGTTGGATGCCTTGTCCGTCTCGAACATGTTTTGGAAAGACCCCGGGTTTGATTCATATGTTGATGATGGGCAGTAAGCTTGACTCTCATGATTTTAATATGTGATAATGAGACAGGCTCATATGATAGCTGTGATTATGCCCGGTCACATTATTTTAGTATCAAGCTTGACTCATACATGCTTGGTAGCGAGCTTGATTCTAAACTCGAATTTCTTGATGGCTAATAAAAAGTTTAGTCATGAGATAGGCTCATATGATAGCTGAGATTAGGCCCGGTCACATTATCTTAATATCAAGCTCGACTCATACATGCTTGGTAGCGAGCTTGAGTCTAAACTCGAATTTCTTGATGGCTAATAAAAAGTTTAGTCATGGTTCCGCTCAACTTGTGTCCAATAGCTGAGGTTGGACATAAGTTGGTCCCCAACTCCAAGAATCCTAGGGTTCAAAGACTATGGCCATGCAAAATCTACATGCATGCATGGTGTTTCCATGGAAGAGCCTAAGGAATGGGGGTAGCCTAATTAGCTTTAGAGATAAAGTTTGAAGCTCCCTTCATAGGATTGATTCCAAATGCAATAAGGGGATCCATCATTTTAAAGGAATACATTAGACAAATCAGTCAAATTTTGCATGAAAAGGTATTTGAAGGGGACACCATTCTAAACCCCATTAGAACGGTATTTGAAAGGAGCATTGACAAGGGAAATATTAGAAACTCCGACCTCGAGCCTAACCGACCTTCCTGACCTCGGACGTTAATCGAGGTGAATGACTTCGGTTTTGACTGAGGAGTCGCTAGCTGTAGAGAACAATTGGCACACGTGGATAAGGGCTGACAGCCCCAGCAACTGACAGCTCTATCAGCCCGACATCCCGCATCATACCTGCACCGTACTTTGCCCATATGGACTGACCCCCACGTCGCAGCCAAACCGCCAGCTGTTGTCTAGCATTATTACACGTCACACGGCCTAGGTAACGACAATATTGGCTCCCCCATATAAGGAGAACAACCCCAGGGATCTGAGGCACGCAATACTCTATCCTTCTCACAGAGCCCTCACACTGTTGAAATCTCTTCCTTCCATACTGTTGTCTCATCGTTCTGACTTAGGCATCAGAAGATTCCCTACCTAAAATCCTTCGGCAAATGGACTTCTTTCAAGCAACCTAGTGGAGGAGTCTAGCATCCAACACCTCAACCAACTTGTTCAGCCCATCGCTAGCAGACCTTAGGGTCATTTGAGTTGCACTTCTATCTCAGTTCGGATACGGAGGCAACAGATTGGCGCTATAGGAAGGGACCATCCCCTAGCAACATTAACCTCAATCGAAGCGAGAAACAACCAGCATGAAGTTGCGAGGAACCTGTGGCGCGGCGCGTGCTTCGCAATGCCATGCTCCGACTTTCCGAGGGTCATTACAGAGCCCCAAACCAGCTCCACCGGAACAAGACCCCTAACCCACTCCACCAGAACATGCGCTCGAACCCGCTCCACCAGAACAGGTGACCAAATCTATTCCACCGAAGCATTCCACCGTGCTTATAGACAAAGGGGCAATTCGATCTGCTCACTCAGCTGGTGCAGACATTGACCACAATAATTCAGGATCTACAGCAGGCAATAGGTCAACCAGAGTGGCCCGACCGAAATCTGGCCAACCCAGCCCCCACTCTCAATCACCGGTGTGCCACACATGCCTGGTCAGCCTTCGGCCCCAAGACCAGGATCCTGAGTGGTTGCATCATAGTCGACATTCTCGGTGGAGCACCCCTGGTTGGAATGGGAGACGACGCACTCCAAGTTCTCACTCCAACGAGGATTCCGTCCGGAGCCTCTCACCTATTCACCTTTTTTCGGCAAATCATGGAGGAGCATCTCTTTTTATGGTAAATCGTGGAGGAACTATTTTCACATCGGTTTAAGATGCCTTAAGTGGAGCTGTATGATGGCACCTCGGATCTCTTGGACCACCTTGAGAGCTTCAAAGCTCTCATGATGCTGTAAGGAGCCTCCGATGCTATGCTTTGCTTGGCATTCCTTGCGCCCCTTCGTAAGGTAGCTTGGTTCTAATTCTTTAGGCTTCGGCTCGAGTATATCCACTCTTTCGGGTAACTCATCCACCTCTTCGCGGCGCACTTTGTCTCTAGTCAAATACGACGCTGCCGCTCGAATGTGCTGCTCGACATAAAGCAGAGGGAGAGAGAATCCCTCAAAGAATATGTCAACCACTTCAATGCAGCGACATTGGAAGTCCACAACCTAGACCAATCGGTCGCTATGTCTACAATGAAGAGCAGCCTACAGCCATTGAGCTTCCTCTTCTCGCTAGAAAAGTGCTTCCCCAATGACTTTACCAAAATATTGTCACGAGCCAACAAATATACCAATGCCAAGGAAGCCATGGCCTTCCACCACGAATCTACTGATGTGAGACTCCCCCAAGGAACCAAGAAGGGATACGATGAGCGAAAAGAACTGAGGAGTGTCTTGCCTTAGCATGAGAGAGGCCTGCAATGGCCTAAGAGCCTGCCTCGAAAGTTTGAGAGGTACACCCCTTTCACCTCCCTGAGGACCTAGATTCTCATGAGAATTGAAGACCGAGGCTACATGCACCCCCCTTGTTGGATGAAAGTCGCAGCGTTCAATAGGGACAAGAAGAAGTACTGCTATTTCCACCAAGATCATGGCCATGACACCGAGGAGTGTCTCCAGCATAGAGACGAGATTGAGGCGCTCGTCCAATACAAGCGGTTGGGTCAAGACATCCATGTTTGGCATGACCGAGAAGTGCCAGCTTCCTCCTCTAGTCTGCCACCCCTGGAGCAATCAACAATCGCCCGATGGCCAACTTTATCAACATCATCGCTGGCAGTACCTTGGGCAATCGAACTCCTCAACAGAAAGACCACGGAGCAGCCATGCGTCATGCACATGGATAGGTCATCGAGCTTGGGGGGAAGCAAAGTTGGTCCCATCACCGACCTTAACAGAGTACGAGCCCCGATTCGAATCTTCTGCCCCCAGTAGCGAAGCTATGTGCAAGGCACTCATCTCCAGACTAAAGCCTTTAAAGAATCTCAGAATTTGGCAACTGAGAATCTTTGGCATACAGGTTGGGAGACCTCGACAGTGCTCCGATCCCATATGCTTAGGACTATGATAACCTTCATGCTTATTATTAGTAAGGCTCATTAAAGTCCAAACTTATTGTCAATAAAAATCTTCCCATTGTGTTTATCTTTCATATCAGATAACTGCACCAATTATACTCAACTTAGGACACCCCAGGGATGCTCAAGAACCAATAAAGGAGACACCCCGAGAACTCTTAGCGACTTCCTAAACTGAGCTCTCTCGAAATCCCTCCGTGACCCCAATCCAGAGAGGAAAGGAGGCGCCGACATCCTAAAGATCAAGTCCACTCAAGAGCATACTCTGGAGACAAATGGAGGCGCCGACCTTCCAAAGATTGAGCCCACTTGGATTTTCTCTGATACCCAAATCGAGAGATGCCTTGGAGAGCATATTCTCGAGATGAGAAAATTGGCCACCGAGCCAAAGGTTCGGCGAGTCAAGCGACCTCTTCAGATCCATAATGATCCAAGCAAGAGAACTGGCCACTGAACGAAAGGCTCGGTGAGTCAAGCGACCTCTTCAGGTCCATAATGACCCAAGCAGGAGAATTGACTGCTCCACCAAAGGCTCGGCGAGTCAAGTGACCTGTTCAAGTCTATAATGTCTCGAACAAGAAAACCGACTATCATGCTGAAGGCTCGATGAGTCAAGCGACCTCTTCAGATCCATAATGATTTGAGCAGGAGAACTAGCCACTACGCTAAAGGCTCGGCAAGTCAAGTGACCACTTCAGATCCATAATGACACGAGCAGGAGAAGCAGCTGCCGTGCTGAAGGCTCAACAACAAGCAAAAACTGAAACTATGTATTCCAAAAAAATTTCTGCATTCAATATCTTCTGGTACATATATTAACCTCAGTAGAAACCAAGCAAAAAGAGCTACAACAAAAGATCAAAGCTTGGGACGATGACTTGGACTCAAATAAAGAGCAAATAATAACGCGATGCAAATTAAGACCAAAGTCAGGTACTTGATAAACTCATCGCTTTTATTAAAGTTGTATCATTTTACATTGGCCCCAACAGAAAGCAAACAAAAAAAGGTACATCAAGCGTGGCTCACTCGAGCAAAAAGAAAAACATGCAAAAATAACAAGGCGAAAGACTTCATTCTTCGCCCTCGCCCACATTGGCACCTTCATTGTTGCTAGCCCCACCTTTGTAGCCGTCAGGGTCCCTGCTTTCACCAGCGTCACCATCATCGACATCGAGAACACAGAAATCCATCCCTAAAAAAAGCCGCTAAGCTTGAGGGCATGCTTCGAAGTCCTTTCCAAAGGTGTCAGCCATAGTCTCTAAGGCCTTCTTGCAGAACTCTTCCTTAGTACGGTACTCTTCGATAGCTCCCACGACCTTCGCCTTAGCGCGAAAGGCCTACTCCCTAGCCTCGACAACATGTCAATCAGCCTCAATGGCCCGCCGCTTGGCCTCCTCGACATGCTGCCCAGCAGCCCATTGCTCAGCTTCAGCGGCCCGCTATTCATTCTTTCAGGCCCTCTATTCAGCTTGGGCTAGCTCCGTGGAAAGGTCTGCCACTATCCAATTAGCAACTTTGACGGCCTTCATAGTCATGGATAGCTAGGCCTCCTTCACCCCTATCTGGGCCTGTGTTGTTATAGCACGGGCTTCCTCCGACCTGGACTCATCCTCGGCCGACTTGGCCTTCGCCTCAGTTGTCATGGTCTTCGCCTCGCACAGCTTGACTTGCTTAAAGGTTGCTTTATATTTCACCTTGAGTGTCGAAATATGCTATATGAACCTCTCGGCTAGCCGCTGTCTCACTGACCACATGGGCATGCTGAAAAAGGGAATTAGAGTTAATAACTAAAGTGAAGGACCACGCGAAGGTTTGCAGGTCAAAGACCTACCCGAGTGACTGTGGTGTAGGCATCATTGAAGAAAATATCAAAGCCACCAGAGCGCATGGTCTTTATGTCGTTCAGGAGCCGCATGGCCTCGACCAACTCCTTTGCCATCCTGGGTTTTGCTAGAACCAAGCCTCACTCTCGGATAGACCACCATAGGGAGTAAAACTCAAGAACACAGCTCGTGGTACGAGGGCTCTCCTAAAGAGCGGATGATCTCGAACCCAACCAAGCTAGACCGCTAACCTGAGTTGGAACCTCAGGGGGGAACCCCAACAGTGACTTCGACTATAGCAGCCGAGGAGGATTCCCCCCCCTCTTCATTTCTTTCTGGAGAGCCGCATCTTCTTCGACCATGGCCGACCTCTTCTTTGCCTTCCTCCTCTCGCAAATCTACGAGTGATCGAACTTCATGGCAACGAGAACCCACTGGGAACAGAGAAGCACGAAGGACACTGGAGCTGGAAGTGAAGGGCCTTGCCGGAGCACCACCCGGGGACCTGGACATTCGAGTACTCGAGCTAAGGGACGCATGGAGCAAAAGATAGAGCATGAAGATCAAGAACATCCTTATAAAGGAGCGCGGACGGCTCCAATCGAATCGTCGGTCCGACTGACCGAGTAGATCGAGCCACGTGTCACCCGGGGGATGGCGTGGACAATTCACTGGATCATCACATTAATGGTGTGTTGGGGTTGCCCCGTACTGATGACATCTCAATATGGCCAGAATCCGACAACGCTTCGAGAAAACCAATCGGCATGCTTAATGCCCATTACGAAGGTCTCTCTCTCGATCGAGATAACTACTCAACTTTCATCGCTCGAACCAGAGTACTGTTCAACCTCGGAAGTGAAGGACAAGTGTGGGGAAAATATTGGACACCCTGACCTCGGGCCCGACCAACATCCTTGTTCTCGGACATAAACCAAGGTGAATGACTTCGGCTCCGATCGAAGAGTCGCCGGCCGTGGAGAACAATCGACATGCATTGGCAAGGGGTGACAACCCTAACAACCACTAGCCCTGTCAGTCCGTGATCATAGTAGCCTCCATCTTGTCAGTAGAAAAGCAAGAAATAAGGGTGGTTTTTTTTAGGGGTGGGGCCAGTGGAGTTCACGCGGCAAAGACATTGTTCTCGTAAAATGCATTAGATGCCGTAGGCAATACGTACTTTGAGTCTCTCTCTCTTACAACTAAAAAAAAAAAATCATCTACAATGGTGAAAAGCTTAATATACTTCTTGTTCTGACTTTGTAGACACACAGGTTACATCGCAGGACAAACAGTAGTGATTGCTAAATCAGAAAATTAAATTATGGCATTTCGTGTTGTGAAAAATTGAAGCCAAAAACGGGTTAGTGGTCATGGTAGGGATATCTCGGAGCACTTTCAAATCGTCACGCATTCATAGACACATGAGAGATAAAATTGCAAATGTGGAGACTGTATGTTCAATCAATTTAAGAACATATCAATGCAATTCTGCATTAACAATTTTTTCAAAATAACAACATTCACAACCCAACGAGTAAGATGCTTATCATCTGAAATAAAATTAATGAAACAAAAATGTTGTAAGGTTTTACATGAACCATTAAGTATAGACTTGAACACTACTTGGATCCTAATCCAAGCTAACAGCAAAAATCGCCCCAGACAAAGCAATATATGGCATTTCATTATTTCTCGTAGTCCTTATCTTCTTAGCACATTCATTTATCTTCCGGGTGGTCAAGGGCAACCCTTTATGTTGGGGTTACTAGTAACACATGAAGGACCTGACCCTGGCCCACCTTTAGGAAGGGACTCCAACGCCAAAACTCTCTCCACGAGCCAAATTTCGCCTTCCAATGGCCTTGCAGTAGCGAGAGGCTGTGAACTAGCAATCAAGAACACAAGAAACATCAATCCCACCATTTGCCTTCCTCTCCATGAACTCATCTCCTCCAGAGTTTCTACCTCCTCGACTGTCGGTGTGTATCGGCAAGAATGTCTCTCTTCTATCCAACTCGTTTGGTTTTGGTGCAGTGGAGAACCTTAGATGGAGAGTTTAAATAGAGTTTGCAACATGGATCGTTGGTCCATTACTTTTACCGGATTCGTAGACTGGACCCATGAGGAGTTTCTGTATCCTTTCTCTACTATATGAATGTTTGAAAAATCGATGAAATGTGTTGCATGTCAAGACTAAAATATCTCATACGAGAAAGTTAGCATGAGTCAAGATTTGAGACTATTCAAAGTTGATGAAATGGGTCGCTGAATATATGGAAACGAAATATGGTAAGGAATTAAAGTCCTCTTTCTTCTCCCTCCTTGTATCTCTTCATGTTCCCTACAAACACGCAAACATGATGGAAGAAAAGTTGAAGAGTCGTATACTACGTACCCCAAAAACTGGAGTCAAGGAGAATTAATTAAGCTGCTGACCTCAAGTTGAGGTGAAGCAAGATTTGGACCGGATCAAAGTCTTTGCAGGCCGATGAATGCATGACCAATCTTAAGTTTTACTCAGTGGCGCCTTTTACGGGAGTTCGTTAATTGTCAAAATGAAGAATGCAAGGAGATTTACTACGTGCGTGGTCAAAATGGAACATGCCAAGGCTAGGGTCCCTCGTGTTTGTTCAAGTCAAACATTATTGCACCAGTAGGAAATATGGTTTCCACGCGAGGGTTTCCGTGGTCAAACCAATATCTCTAGGCCAAAGTATTTTTATTTTGCATGTCCGGTCATTAATCCTAAAATTTCTACAATAGATACATAGCAAGACTGGAAATGAAAGTCCCTTTCTCACATTTCTTCTCAATTGCATTGGTGGAAAAACCTTCTACCTTCTACATAATAAATTAGGATTGTGAACTCAAGATTCAATCTGAGTTATGATCAAGAATTTCAGTTTTTGAGAAGTATCGTGATCATCCAATAAAAATTTGGTAGGTAGCTAGTATGCTTTTTATACACGAATCTACCATTGCATTAGAATAATTATACTAGAATATAGGACGAATATCTTGAAGATCTAGAAGTATAACAATAACAAAGAATAAAGAATAAAGAGCATCAGTTTAATAAAAAACTGAGGAGATTGACTCCGGAATGAATTTTGCTGGAAGCTCCATTGCGAGATTCAGGTCTAAACTTCTATTGATTTTCATTCTTTTTTTTGTCTTTTATTCTTCTTTGGTTTGCGTCAAAATCTCACTTATCAAAACCATTATAAAAGAATTCTCAGGGCTTGGCCATGATATATCTTATCTATGCATAATGTCATAAAAAATGGATACAAATTTTGAGTGCAATAATATCTCATTTTTGGATCCTACGGAATTCATAGGCATAGAAAGATTAGATATAGGAGAAGAGATGTCTAAGGGTGTTGTTATTTACCAAACAAATATTCCTGAGTCTGGTGGAAAAGGGGGAGAGCTCTCTATTCCTAGATCCCTTAGCTAGGTTCTCCATAACCACAAGAATCGGTCTATTATTAGCTAGATTCTCTAGACCTACAACAATCAGTCTATTTTTTAGAATCATATACATACTTAGCATATTTGTCATAGTTCACATGGCACTTCGGGTTTGATATGAGTTATTTTTTCTTTCTAAACATGAGAATTTATGTTTATATGGTACTATGAAACATCAGTCATTTTGGATTTGATCTTAACATGTTTGTTAACTATATTAAGGAACATAAAAAATAAATTATTGCCTTATCAAATTATTTATTGAGCCATGAAAAAAGATTCAGCAAAAGAAAGATATTGTTACCATGCTATCAAAAGTATTAGCTACTAATTGATTGCTTTCTATCCAAAAAATACATACAGCCTTAGTTTCTAATTAAGCCAATTCGATGGATTTATACTCTTTTTTGTCCAAGTTACTTTCCTTTTTATCAAAGTCTCTTCCTTTTTTTCTTCTATGTGAGTATCAGAAATATCTGCTTTCATGGATCTGAGATTTGCATCTATAAATTGAAATGTTCGATCAACTCATCTTTTTTGATTGGGTATGGCTTCAACCGTTCCTCAAATAGTCAACCAAGAGTTAATTCTAACTCCCACATGATCAAAAAAGTGAAAAGTCTTGAGAAGAAAATGGTGAAAATATAATTTTTGTTCTTCTTCTAGACAAATGCGATATTGAAATCTTTCTCAAAAGTACAATTGAGTTTTGAAATAAGTTCCATATTTACATCTTTTACTAGTTAGCCTTAATTAAGTCCCCAAACGACATTTTTCTTGAAACAAAATCCCTTTTTATTTCTCTTTCTTTCCATTCACTTGGATCTTTTCCACTTTACCCTTTTTTTTCACATCTTCGTGTTCATCTCTCCATTTTTTTTGTGAAAGGAGGAACAGGTAGCATGATTTAACCCCCAGCAGGAGATTCTTCTTTCTTTTCTCTTTTTTTTTTTTCATTTTGCATTTAGCATTAGTTAAGTATGAGAATTTCATTTTCTTTTGATTGCCATTTAGCTAGTAAGTCCGTAGATATTGAAGTTCAACAAGATGTACTATATTTGAAGCAATTGTTCGAAATTTGCGGAAGAAGAGAAAACCTCATTCCCTATATACAAGAATTTGCTGATTGTGATGAGCATCCAAACCCAAATTTTGCATAGAATTTAATACTCTTTGATAACTATTGCTTTCATGGCGACCTCAGGTCTTGTGGCAAAATTGGGGGAGGGAGTTCAAAGTTTAAATAAGGTATATCATAAAATTGAAATAATATATATATCAAAAAAGAGAACCACTATAACATGCTACTTGGTGATGTATGGTGCATCATAAAATCAAATAACATCTATTATTTGCGTATTTATCATATCTTTATATAAATAATATTTTTAAGTTCAATTTGTTATTTACTTTGTCTTTGAAGGAGTTTGTATAGGTGGAAAAATAATATTTTTTATTAAATGGACAATGATTTGGCAAACAACGCTGCAAAATTTTGTTATTGTTTGTTATTTTTCATTATATATCATTATAATAGATATTTTTGAATCTCATCCTTTTTTCACTCTTTCCACCTCTCTCCCTCCTTGACATGCATGCATACATTTTTCCACACACCCAACTCACATTCACAGATGATAATTAAATCATACAATAAACAAAATAGCAAATGCTAAGATTGTTGATTAATTTAGGAACAAATCAGCGAAATATTGCATTGACCGGTACTTGAAATGAACAACAATCAAAACCCCACGAGAAGGCACTTATCTTCATAAATAAACATATGAAATAGGCACCTAGAGCCTATTGCTTCCCTCAGAAAAAAATTAAAAATAGAAAACAAAAACAAAAATATATAAAGAAATTATTCGAAACTTCTTAACAACTTGAACCCTACTTAGGTTCTAACAACAAACATCATCACCCTATAAGCATAATTGCACTTCAGTGTGTATTGTAGTTTCATCATCATAGAAAATCCATTTATCTTCCAGAGTTTGGGCAATTGCCACCCTGCTTGTTGGGATCACTGCTGCAGTTTGAGCCAGGCGGTTGAGGGGGACTTTTTGGAAGGGACTCCAATGCCAAACCTCTCTCGACGAGCTGAATATGCCCTTGTAATGGCCTTGCAGTAGAGAGAGGCTGCGAACTAGCAATCAAGAACATAAGAAACATTACTCCCACCATATTTCTTCCCCTCCACGTAGCCATCCCTTCCAAAGTTTCAAGTCTTGTGAATAGGCTTGAAAGTATTTGGAATTGGTGCTGTGAAGAACCTCTAGGTGGAGAGGGTTTAAATAGAGGTTGTAAGGTGAATCACTGGTTCATTACTTTTGTCGTAGTCTTTACATTGGACTGGAAATGTTACGACTAGACTCGTAGGAATTTTCCTACGTCCTCTCTCCATTGTATGAATGTATGAAACATGGATTAAGCTGTGTGTTGTGCCACATAAAGATCGAACAAAAAGGTTCAAGAGAGCGGTTAACATGAGTCGACATATCTGACCGTTCAAAGTTCATGAAATTGTTCAAAGGAAACATGGTAAGGAAAGTAGTCAGATGACCTGACCATGATACCGTGTGGAATACCAAGCTCATTTAATTGGGCCTAGTCTCTAAGTCGAACTGCCTTCTACTCTCGGAATTGTTTTCAGCTGTGTTGAGGAAATCTTGGACATTACTGCAAGGAAATTTTGCCTAGCATATAAATTGTTCAGATTATTTAAAGCTGATAGCCATGCACCATATATAACTTGTACATACTACAAACCAATAACAATATATAAGAATCATATGTTGTCATGCTCCGAATCCGGAGCGCGATAGATGTCGCATGCCTGTACGGCGAACCATACAGGCATGCAAGGCTACAGATCATATCAAAGCAATAACAAATTTTTAAAAAATTATTTAATTATTAATTTGTTCAAATAGTTCTTACAATAATTTTAAAGTAACATGTGCTAATATAAATCAAATATTCTAACTAGTCTACTAAAATGGCAATATCTAAAAGAATTTTCAGGAAATCTATCGCACTTCCAAAGTCCAAAGCAATCATGCGTATATGCATCTGGATCTGAAAACAGGGAAAATATTATAGTGAGCTACACTAGCCCAATAAGCGACATAATACCCAAGAGTGGAGTCAAAGCATGTGGGATATTTAATTAAAATATAAAATAATGACTGAAAAATCAATCATCAATAAACATATTTTTCTTTCAAAATTTATTATTACTTTTATAAAAACGGATAACAAAATACCAACATAAATAGGCTATAGCCACATAACACAATGGCATGGGTTGCACAAAGTAATAAATACTACTATTATTAACCACCGGTGGCAATGGTGTCCAAATACCACTATTCTAATCATTGGTGGTGCAGTGTCGAAACTAGATTTTTTAATATGTCTAACCAATTTAACTAAGTACAAAACTTATATCAAATTTAATCAACTAATCAAATTTTACTAAATAATTTAGAAAGCATGCTTTGAAGTATTAAGTTACTTACATCTTCTCGCTTTAAATAGGTAGGTAGATCAGGTTTACCTGTTTAAATATCATTAAAATATAATTAATTTCATTGGTAATTTCAAAGCCAAACAAAGTCAAAAATACTATTGGACACGACTTTGTAATAGATGAACAGGCCCAAGATGAATACAGCCCAAAGTTGGCTTATAATGGGCTGGCCCAATAGGGTGAACAAGGCCCGAACTTGGCCCACAATGGACCAACAGAGCCCGAACTCGGCTCACAATGGATACAACCCAATAGAACCCAAACTCGGCCCATAATAGATACGGCCCAACAGGCTCGAACTCGGCCCATAATAGACACGACCTAATAGATCCGTACTTAGCCATAATGGACACGGCCCAATAGGGCCCGAATTCGGCACATAATGAACACGGCCCAACAGGCCCGAACTCGGCCGACAATAGACATGGCCCAACATGATCCGAACTTGGCCCACAATTGACAAGGCCCTATAGGGCCCGAACTTGGCTTATAATGGACCTGGCCCCATAGGGCCCGAACTCGGCTTATAATGGGTACGACCCAACAGGCTCGAACTCGGCCCACAATAGATATGGTCCAACAGGGCCCAAACTCGGCCCACATTAGGTACGGCCCAACAGGGCCCAAAATCACTGAACTAGGCCCAAATGAATGTTCACGGCCCAAAATGTTCTTCATCATGTTAAGCTCAGAAACAGGGAGAGAAGAAGGAAAAGAAGGAAGAGAGGGAAGGAGAAGCCGACGAGGTGGTCGGGCCTGAGTGGCCAGAGGCCATCGTCTAGTCAACGACAAGCCAACCGCAGTGGCAGCCGGCGGCCGCTGTGGCGACCGGTGAGAAGAAGAAACCGAAAATAGTCTCGATTTGGTCGGTTTGGGGACGGAACAGAGGAAGAAATTGGCTTCGGTTTAACCAAAAATAGAAGAACAGAGGGAAAGGAGGCTCACCAACACGTCGACGGAGGAGAAGGATCTCGATCGCAGTTGCTCAATCCGGCGATCTTGGGGTGGTGGCAGCGGCAGCGATTCCGATGAAGAGAGAAACATGGATCTCAGAACAGGAGAGCACAGGAAAGAGAGATCTCAGGTAGTGGTGCTTGGTCGAGGTGGCACGCCGGCCACCGGAGAAGGAGAAGAACCTCGACCGAGAATAGCTCGGCTGGCGCCTAGCGGCGGCAGAGTTCAAAGCAGGGAAAAGGAGCCTCGGAATAGAGTATACGGAGGAAATGGAGAAAAAAGGAGGCTTTGGGAGACGGTGCTCGATCGGGGTGGCACACCGGCCATCGAGGAAGGAGGAGAATGAGGGAGGAGAAGGAGAAGAAGGTTCGATGCTCTAAAAGGGATGAGGGAGAGGGGTTTTATAGGCTCCCGAGTGGATAAACCCAAGAGTGGTTGCAGCGCCCCCGAGGATCGTGGGAGGATAAGCACCATGAGATGGCCGGCGGCCATTCTAACTCTTCGCATGGTCGGAGAGTTCAACTACCCGTCGAGTCGTGCCGACTCCGCGGCCTCTCTGCTCCGAGCAAGACGGAGTAGGAGCTCCTCTATTCTGGCTTTGGGGCCATGGGCTGAAGTTGGCTGGGCCTGCCGGCTTCAACCCATTTAGGCCTATTCTCCCAAGTATTCATGAATCATGATCATATTTTTATTTAAAAATACTAAAAATATTTTAAATAGATGTTAAATATAAATAATTAAATATTGTCAATAACCGACAAAATGTCTATTATCTCCTTAGGTTCACAAACCAACAACAATTATCAATTAAATCTACAAATGCTGTCATGCCCCGAACCCAATGCTCGGGTCGGCTATGTGACACGACGACATATTTTCTAGGGCAAAGCCCTAAAGAATATTATACAAGACCTAAAATTTTTTTATAACCTTAATATCATTAAACAATAATGATCTCAATTTATAACAATTAACAAAACTGGAACTATTACAAAATTTAATCATCCAACCAGTATCAATGATAGTCTTTCTACTCATTCTTTTACCCGTGATCCCAACTATTGCCAAGTACCAAGCGACCTGCAACTCCAAAAGAAAAGGAGAAAAGATGGTGTGAGCTATACGACCTAGGACATGCTTGTGGATTCAAATGATTGTATAATGATAGCTGATACCTCAACACATTAGATTATACCGTACTGCTCTGCCTTCTATCGCAATGGATGGAGAAGGGAGCACTTTGTTAAAGATCACAGTTTTACAAAGTACTCAAGGATAGCTTTTGTATTGAAGATCAAGAATATGAAGGTTGTCTTCTCAACAACAACAAAAAGAGGATCCAATTACCCATTTACCTTCGTTTTAGGTCCTAACTAGCATGTAATTTGTGGTTCTATAATTATAGCACAAACATACCCCAAGAGAGAGAACCAGGACATGGCTTTAGCATATAAACAAGCAACTTGGCATGCACCATGCATGTCAGCAATCCGCATCTCATGTCTTGAATGCTCCTTCCATGCGATTAAAGACCTTTCAGCGCATCATGCCGATTTGCACGACGGGCGGCACAACCGTCCCCTGTGCCCTTCTCGCCATGTTGGCGTGCCACCCTGCCACGAGAATTCCAACAAGTATCCAATAAGTATTCCTTATGTTAAAACTAGCACCTATTTTTTTGAAATAGAATATAGTTTTCCTCTGCAGCGCCGCAGAGTGCTGTGCATCATTCGATAATAGATAGACGAGCATCAAATAAGGCAGTCTTACGTGCCATACACGGCATGCTTTGTTCGAGTGCTACACACCCCCGAGGATCCAGAGTCTAATTTTTTCGAGTAAAACAAAAGGTGGGAAACTAATTTATGTCAGCACTATCCATTCAAGAAAATATTCGATACGTACATAGGTATATACATGCAACTATAAATAACACATGCATGGATGCAAGTGTACGTGCAAATATATCAAAAATACCTATAGCCATGTCAAAGCCACGGCGCTGGAGCTCTCGGTATTCCTGGCAAAGAGCACATTGTTCACAAAGGCAGTGTACAAGGCAGTCGCAGCAGGGCCTCTCAACCAGGCGGAATTGTGTCCTCATCTTGGAGCGGTAGAAGCACGAGTATATCCAGTGGCAACATATGATACCCAGAAATACATAGAGTGCCCCGCTTGAACCGCATGCTGTATCCAAACACCAAGCCAATTAGATCACCAACCATAAGGAAACCAAACTAGTGCTTTAAATTTTTTGACCATCTCTGGTTTTGATGGTCTAGAACTTTGATAAACTCTCAGTTATATTTGTCTGATTTGTGAAGAATGGAATTAAAAGCTAGGCTTCATTACATTATTATATCCAATAATACATATATAGAGAGGGTACATAGTTACAACCACACAGTCATTCCGTTCCTGAGAGAGGGGAACGTCCTAATCATGTGGTTACAACCATGAATAGTTAATAGGCATTTTGTTCCGATTCAATGGGTACTGTTGCTGGAAATTGGACCCGAGGATGACCACTCGGCCGAGGGGGAGGAGCTCCGGGGCGAGTCGGTGGGCGGCGATCCGTCGGCAGGCGGCGTCCTCCGGAAGACCTGCAAAGGAGCCGATGGCCGGGGTTTCCGGCGCCGACCCTCCGATGCCTAAGTCAGAGGGGGGCTTAGTTTCGAGGAGATGGACTGTAAGTAAAAGTCCGAAGCCCTCTCTTCGGAGGAGAAAACCCCCTTTTAGAGAGAGAAGCTCCCCTTTTATAGGGGGAGTGCCAGGGTTACCTGTGATGTGACTGGGCGAATTA
>JAOXJJ010000567.1:102884-143829 GCA_025769935.1 Phoenix roebelenii
GATCGGTACCAGATCAGCGTGGAATCCAGTATCGGTAGTTTATTGTTGGGATCCGGTACGGAACCGGTACGGGCTCGATTCGGACCGGTACGGGCTCGGTTCGGACCGGTCCGGGCTGCCACGGGCCGCCACCGGTACGCCGACCAGTACCGGTACGGCGGACCTTGATTTTAGGTTTGTGGAAATATTAGAATGACATACCATGGGCAAGAATTGAAATTCTATGTCTTCAGTGCTGTGGAAATATCTTAAATCGAAAGATTATTTGGATTTGAATATCCTTTATGATGAGAATTTCAGACTCAACTTTTGGGAAGATAAATGTGATACTACAATACTAACCATTTCTCCTGCATGATTGCTTAGAAGGAAGAACTCATAGTTTGAAATAGTTTTTGAACTTTTAAGAAAATATTGGATGGTAAAACCTTGTATCTCAGACAGTTAATCCAAGTTTTTACAGGGTAGCGTTAGTATTATATCATCATGGATGGCACTAAGTTGTTAACATGGAAACACAGTAAGTATTATATCATCATGCTAGTTAACATGGGAGCGCACTAAGTATCATATCGTCATGCTCTTCATTGCTGACAAAGGAATTTGGTTGACATTATATAAGAATGTTTTAAATGGAAGATTACTCTTCACTTAGATAGAAGATATCTTTAAGGATTGAACGTTACCCTCCCCAAATAAGCCATGTAAGTAGTCATACGGAGATTTTTAACCCAATGTTTCCCTCAAGGTTTGCTGTACCGGTTGGTACTATATCGTACCGAGCGTACCATACCGTATCGGTATTAAACTGTTATGCAGTCTCATAATGTACTGACATTTGGTATGCCTTGCTATCTCGTACCGTACGGTATAGGATGGTTTCAGTATGGGGTCCGATATCGAAAGGCAAATCTTGGTTTCCCTATTTACTTTTGTGGTTTAGAGCTATGTCATCTAGTGGAGAATCGAGACATAACTGGATCTGTTCTTGAGAAAAGCTAAATATGAGTGTGGTGACACCAATTTACTTATATCTCATGTTTTACCAGCCGTGACACCAGCAATGTAGGAGGGAAATTTTTTATGGGCCGTCGTTATTTTAAAATAGTTTAGTGAAGAAAAAAAATAGATGTATCAGATCCTTGGTTCTTTATCCTGTCAATTTCTCTCATGAATCTACAGATTATGGCATGTTATATCAGCTGTGCATGGAAGAGTTTTAGGCCTGAGGTTGAGCCTGTGTATATATGATAAAAAGATTTTGTAGCAAAGGGCATGGTTGTAGTCCTTTACAATGTTAGAGTTTTTTTTATTATTTTGCATTCAATCCTAATATTTTTTTCGTATTGTACATAACGTCTCTATTTATGCATATTTACAAATTGAAGTAATCTATTCTTATTTGCCAAAAAACACTTCTGTTAGCCGTCCGTCCCACCTAGAATCATGGTTGCAAGTTTCGGTTAAAGAGACTTGAACCAAAACCAGAATGATTTGGCATCCACCCATGGATAGTCTGAAACTGAGGTTGGTTTAAGAGTTTCAGACGGAGCAATAAGGCCGTATTAAATGCATGCACATAAATTATTTCTGAAATAAGATTCATTAGAAAGTATAGAACTTTTCTCTTGAAATCATTGTTTGCATTACTGAACTATTCCGCACAGTACCGAGCATACCTTTCAGTACCAATAAGGTATCAAGACTCAGTACTGTGTACCTACATGCACTTAGTCTTGGGTGTGTCAATTGGGTACTGCTACAGGGTTTAGAACTGAGTTTGCAAGCCATGTTTGAAATCAAATTCTTTTTCTTAGTTCCGTGATCCACCTCCAATCTTGTGGCAATGGTATTTAATGCTGTAATCTTCATTAAGCTATAAAAGGTTCTTGTTTTTTGAAGAGCATTGATGATTCTACAAATTCATCTAGAGATACCCTCATTTGAGGAGTAGGATACCATTGTAATGCATTTTTTTTTTCATTAAGCTATAAAAGGTTCTTGTTTTTTTATTTGTTGATGCCAGCAAATCCAAGTATGTAGGAAATATTTCAGTTCTATTGGTATTTCTTGTTTCTAACCATTTTAGATATGTTGCAGCTTTGGAATCAAAGGAAAACAAGATATCTTATAGTGGTGCAAATTTAGTACTATTATGAACTAAAACGGCATTAATTTCTTATCCTGCAAATTGAGCTCATGATTGCAGTAACCAACCTGCACTATATACAAGTTCAAAATATGTGCTTTAACAGGGTTCTTCTGGGCATCTTGCTTTGCAGGACTCATTACTCGCACTTAATAAGCTAAGAGAAGAGGTTGACTTGGAGAAGTCGAGAGCAAAAAGGGATAACCCCGACTATAGAAAAGATTTTGAAGTGTGTATTAGAGCCAGAAATAATGCTTGGATAATTGCCAAGGTTACAAGAGGAAGAGAACTTTATATGGCTCTGGAGAAGGCCAATGAAACACTTCTTTATGCATCCGATGCTGTTGAGAAGTTCAGCAACAGGTATATGTTTTGTAGCTGTGCTTCAGGAATTCTTTTTCCCATTTGTTTTCTCTTGTGATTAATAAATAATAGATCACGAGTCGGTTTGCATAGATTAAATATCACTCTATACTTGATTTTAAACTGTTTCTTGAAATGTTGCCACTAATCCCAGATATGATTATGCTATACGAAAGGTATTTATTTGTGGCCTCCTAACTTTTGCAACATCATTTGTGCGCTACTTGTTTCAATTGGTCTTGCACCCCAGAATCTTGCAACTACCTCATTTATGATGGAGGAGATCATACCACCATGAAATTAGGTGTAAGCTGTTGGCTTTTCCTGCTTGTTTGAATTGCTAGATATAAAATCTAATATTTTAGTCATTATGTTGCTAGAATAATAACTAGATTCATCTTTGTGCAATGGAAGATGCCAGCTCTTCAATATACTTATAAACTATGTCGTTTTGAGATTTGACACCCTGATTCATCATTTGTCACAAGCTAAGGAAAATTTTGTGGCTCATTCTTAGTGCTGGATAGCAACTTAGATACTTTTCAGAGGTTGGAGTGAATCCATTCAATGCTAGTTCATTGTTTAAATTTGTTCATTATTTGCATTCTGATAACTTTTGGCAATGCTCCCTGAAGGTATTGTGATGGAGCGTTTTCTTTGGACTAGACCAAGCTCAAGGTTCTTTTATCGAGAGAAAAAAGGACCAAGCTCAAGGTTTCAGAGACTCTAAAGATCCAAAGCAGTCCCCTCCCAAGACCAATTTATAGAACTGCATCAATGGAACTGTTCCCTGGCCAAAGTACCATGCCTTGCCTTGACGGGTTGCAGTTCTGATTTCAATTTACAAAGGCCTTTACAGTATTGTGGGAGTGTATATAATGTTGAACACTTCATATCATTACCATATTTAAAGTCTACTAGTCACATGAAGCTCTGAAAATAAGTGGGAAAAGCCATGAAACAAATGATATATATTATTTTGCAACTAATTATCTTGACATGCTTTTGTGCAATTTAAGTGTGCTGATTATTATATGTACTCATTTCTTGATATGCAACTGGATGCACTCCAAGTATGTTTCTTATTATGTGTACTCGTTTCTTGATAAACTACTAGATTCAATTTCTGGCCTTCAGATATCATCACTACATCAAGAATCCTAAGTCCATCAAGATCATAGGGCTGGGATCATCATAGCTGGCTTCATTGTTCTACCACGTAGGTATGTCACTGTTAACCATATCTACAAAATCTTTCATTGCCATTGTTATCAGAAGACGAAAGATTTGCACAAGGTGTTTTTGGTGGTCTTTCCCAGGCCACCCTCTTTTTTTTTTTTTTTTTTTGGTTTGTTGTTGTTTTTGCTGCTTTAACGGGTTGCTCATCCGCATTTATTGGATGACTTTCTCTCCTATTGCTCCTTAGCCCCGCACCCTCTCCACCGGGCCTACTTCCTCTCCCACCTGTCTCATCCTCTCTCCCCTATCTGTGCATTTTGTAATGAACAATTTCTGCTTGTATGCAGGAAGAAAAAAATTGGACTGACTCAGTATTTTTCTTTTGAATTTGTGGGGCTTTACATATTAATTCTCACCTTAAATATATGTTCTAAGCATCACGTTTAGTCTCTTTAATCCATCTTCACCAATTCCTACTCCTTCCTGCACAAAGAAGCTATCATCACCTGAAGTAATAGATCCATTGGTTGCATATTATATATGATATCTGAGTTGGCTTCATTACAAATGAACTTAAAAGACAGATATATCCTGGTGTGGTAGATATTGGAACTTTACACAAATACTTAATCAACCCGAAAGTAAACATACAAGTTCTAACCAAGATAGAGACTCGCAGTATCTTTTCCCTCACCAGCTCAAGATCTTGTTGGGAGGTTTGTGGTGTCAATTTTGAAAAAAGAAATGAAAACTATAAACAGACAAACAGAAACAAAGTCATATTTACTATAAACCTGAATGTAGCTTCTGGAAATAATGCATGTATACAGGAATGTACATGGTATAACTGACAAGTCATACAATTTTTTATCGTCATCGAGCAAAAATAGAAACATTAATAAATGAAAGTATGTAGTTTGCTAATAACCATGAGATGAAGTTAGAGATAAATCAAATAAATCGAAACTGCAAGGAAAAATAATATCAGAGCCAATGGGAACTAATCTATTGCCATTTGATAATGCAAGAATATCTTATCCATCTCTCGTCTGAGATGACAGACTACAATATGGGAAGTTAATTTCTTCCTTTATTGTGCCAACCAGACTTGAACTGGTGGTTGGAACCTCCATCCTCAGGGGTTTCACAGGAGAGAGGTTATGGTTGTTTCCTAGGAGGGGAAAAAAAAACTTTGTTTCACATTGAAAATTGGAGACAAAAGACATGATGATTGGCCATTAATATACCAGCTTACCGTGGCAGACAAAATATTGATCTACTGCCTTTCCCTGTTCCAATATCACTTCTCCTGGAAGGAAAAATTCTTCAACTGCCAAGTTGTAACCATGTTGTTTTACTTATTTCCCAAAGAAAAAAGGAGAAAAGAAAAATATTAAAACCACTGTTTTCGGACAAGGTATCACTAGTTTCTATGCTATTGATCATATGACAAAAAGGTCGCAATACACCAATCAATCATAAGATCATAGAAACAGGAAACCAGCATCTTAGCACCTCTAGAATAATATTTTCCAGGCATATCAAGAAACATTACTTAGATATATAGGGCAAAACATGAGTAATATTAAATTAACTACACATATATAATGCAAATAATAGGGGAATGTATCAGACATTTCCAAATGCACATCATAATCCAATCAAGGCCCAATGTTCAACTTTTCCTCCCAAGAAAATTTAATGCAACCCTAAACAGCATTTTTGGGTTCATGACAAATTATCATGATTTTTATAAAAATTCTCATATAAATAAATACAAATGAAATATGCAAATAGGCTATGGATAGTTGTTGTGGGCAGCCCTTCGGTAAGTTCTGGCAGAGTTTTCTATTTTCAAAATAACACCAGAGTTTAATTTTCAAAATAATTCCACTCCTCTTATCCATTGGAGGTTGTTATTTGTTTTGATCGTTGATTTCTTAACCAAAAGAGGCTTCATTTACTTTTCTTATCCATTGAGAGAAGTTCAAATTTTTGACTGCTACATTTTTAATTTCATAATGAGGCACTTCTTTTCACTCCTATAATCTGGAAGAGTTGGATAACTTTTCCTTCTCTTCTTTCTTCCAGCCATGCTCTTTCTTTCTTACAACTACTAACTCTCTTACAAATTAGCAAGTATATGGATATTGGTGTTTTATACTTTTAGGGTGCAATCTAAAGCATAAGAAGTATAAGTTTTGTATCCTAGGGACAATAACTTCCATAAAACCACTTGCAAAGTAGGAAAATAATTATTTTATGAAAGTATGTTAAATGGTACGTCTAGCCCAATTATTTATTTCAATTTGTGCGGATTTTCTTTGAATTTGGTATGTAAAGTCTCCCAACAGTTTTAAAGATAATTATCTTTCGGTTCAATAGCTAACCCTATGATGATCAAAGGTCCTACAAATGAAGTTAAAGTTCTGGATCGATTTGATGGATTTCAAAAGATTGCTTCTCAAATTCTCTGTCTTCCTTACCATGCAAAAGGTGGTATATATACCTGAAACACCATCTCCAGAAGTTACTTGGAAGATGGTTCTTACATACTAGAGCAACTCAAATGGTTGGAGGATAACTACGTTTGTAGATGCATGATTTTGGGCGCTATATCCGACAATCATTTTTTTGACATTTATAAGCATCATCGGACCATGTTAGAATCGTGGAATGCACTTCAGACAAGATACTTGACCGAATAGATAGGAAATAGATCATATTTGATCAATAAGTATATTGAGTTCAAGATGGTGGATGAGAAGCCTATTATGGAGCAAGTTCAATAAATGATTTATATGACGCAAGACATTATCACAATTGGAGAATCCATGACTAAGACTTTTCAAATTTCCACCATTATTGGTAAATTACCTCCATCTTGGAAAGATCACCAAAAAATGTTGAAGAATGAGCATCATCTATAAATTTTGGAATAATTACTTTAACATATTCAAATAGAGAAAGGGCACGAGTTCGATATAAATTGGAGAAAACACAAAATTAGATCAATCATTCCAATTTTGGCACCACTAATGCAAATTTAGCAGATACATCTTATTCTAATAGTTTTAAAATGACTTACAAGGGTAAGAAAATGACGTGATCGAAAAAAGATCAATTTTTTAAGAGAGATAATAAGATGTTGGCAATGGAATAGTGGTTCACCAGCTTTCATCCAAAAGGACTCTCACTCTTAAAAATGTGCATCATGTTCCTGAAATTTGAAATAACTTTATTTTTGTATTCTTGTTGAGCCATCATGGTTTTCATGCCATTTTTTAATCTAATAAAATAATCCTATCTAAAAATAGATAATTTATTGGAGAAGGATATGCTAAGGATAAGATGCATCTCTTGAGTGGTATCAACAATAATGGCATCAGTTCTTCTTATATATATGATTTGCATTATATTTGGCATTATAGATTAGGCCATGCTAATAAGAAAGCATTAATTAAAATGACATCACTAGAATTGATATGTAAAACTAGTGCTATTACTTCTCTTTTTAAATGTGCATGTTCTGTAGAAGCCAAATTAAATTGGAAATTATTTAGATCTATAATGGGATATTCTAGTATTTTAGAGTTACTGCACGCGCACGCGCGCCCACACACACACAGAGATATATATATATATATATATATATAGTTGTTAAGAACTAAAGATGAAGTTCTAGAAAAGTTTAAGATTATAAGGTTAAGGTGGAAAGTCACTTAGGAACAACTATTAAAATACTTAGAAGTGATAGAGGAGGAGAATACTTGCCCATTGAATTTGTAAAATTTTGTGAAGAGAATAGAATAATATATCAAACTAGTGCTCCTCGAACACTTCAACATCATGTTGTAGAAAAAAGAAAATTAGAACATTATTAGAAATAGTTAGTACTACGTTAATTAACTCTAATTTACCATCTAATTTATTGGTGAAGCATTATTGACTGCTAATCATATTTTTGTAAGAAAATATTACATAAAGGTTTTGATAAAATATTATATGAATTATGGAAGAATAGAAAACCCAATTTAAATTACTTTAGAATACGGAGAAGTCTTGCATATGCTTTAGATCCTTAACAAAAGAGAAATAAAATTGGTTCTAAGGGATTAAAATTTATATTTATTTGCTATTCTAAAAATAACAAATTTTATAGATTTTTATATCTTAAGACCATTACTGTGATTGAAACTATGACTGCATTTTGAATATTTAACAATTAAATATGCTAAGGCATTTGATATTGAGAAAGAATTAAATAGGGATATACAAGAAAATGTAGGTGATAATTTTTCACAAGATGGAGTAAGAGAGGAAAAATTGAATGACTATAGCGAACTTAGAATGGACAGTGAAATTTTAGAAGAACCAGAACTTAGAAGTAGAAAGAAAAAAATTCAAAATGATTTGGGACCTGACATGTTTATCTTTAATATGGAAAATTCAGAAAATTATAAAGAAACTATGTTTCTTCCCAATTTTAATGCATGGAAATAGGTGATGGATAATGAGATTAAATCCACTAAAGATAAAAATACTTGGACTT
The DNA here is from genome assembly GCA_025769935.1 of Phoenix roebelenii. Lineage (NCBI taxonomy): Eukaryota > Viridiplantae > Streptophyta > Magnoliopsida > Arecales > Arecaceae > Phoenix > Phoenix roebelenii. The sequence goes on from JAOXJJ010000567.1 coordinate 111,128, forward strand.
TAACAAACTTACCACCAAACAGTCAAACCTTAGGAAGTAATAGATGTTGAAGAAAAAATTAAAAATAGATGGAAGTATTGATAAACATAAAGCAAGATTAGTAGTTAAAGATTTCAAACAAAAGAGGTACTATTTTCACTATATTGGCTTAAACTCAATAAATTATCTAAGGATGCCTTACATGCCTATTCAGATGCGGATTAGGCTGGAGACCCTAATGATCGACAATCTCTGAATGGCTATACTATATTTCTTGGCTTTAATCTTATTTCATGGAGCTCAAAGAAGCAGCATACCATTGGTTGTTCTAGCACAGAGTCGGAATATAAATGGAGTCAACCGAGATCTTTCTTATCAAACTCATGAGTGAGAGAAGGGAGCAGATCATCAAGCAGGGTATTAGGACTACCTGTGAGAATAATATCATCAACATATACAAGGGGAAAAAGAACATAGGTGTCTGTGCACTTGATAAAGAGAGACATATCAGCATGAGATCCAAATAAGTCGCCAAAATCATGAAGATAAGAACTAAGGTACTGCAACCAAGCCTATGGAAATTGTTTAAGCCTATATTGAGAGATACAAAACGATTTGAGTCCGAAAATCCTAGAGGTTGTTTCATGAAGACTTCTTCAACAAGGTACCATGAAGAAAAACATTCTTAACATCCAACCGACAGATGGGCCATCCCCTAGAAACTACAAAAGAGTATCATACGGACAATGACCAGTCTCACCACAGGGCCGTAGGTGTAGTCATAATCAACATCTTTCTATTGGTTGAAGCCTTTGGCTACGAGTCAGGCTTGTAACAATCCATCGAACTTGGATTTCTATTTGATTTTGTGGACCCATTTGCAACCTATAATGTGTTGATGTGGTGAAGGGGGAACTAATTCTGAAGTGCCATTAACAATTAAAGCATTATACTCTTCGACCATAGCTTGATGCTAAGTGTCATCTTTGTAGGCCTATGTATGGCAACTGGGTTCAACCAAAGTAGCATGTGCTATAAAAGCCATAGGTTGTTTAGTGCTGAACCTGGGGAGGTTTTAGTGTGCCATCCTTAGAATGAGTTACCATGAAATGATTTTTATGAGGGATTGAGCCTGGAGCAGTGGTTATTGACCTATTATGATCTAACGGTACTGGTGTTGAAGATGATGTTATTATAGGAGGAGAAACCAAGCATCTTACAAGTAGGCCAAGTGAAGGGGTTGCCTGTGCGTCTCCTCATTGTGCAGATCAGTGTCACCAGATGTCACATGTTGCTAGGCTTAATTAGAAGGTGATAAAGTCTGAGCAACAACTATGTCAATAGCAGTAATAGATGGGCCAGGCAACTAACCAGAAGGAGCAGCTGCATGGTTATTTTTCCAGAATGAAAAAGGAACTGCAGAAATTGCCATTAGAAATATGATTTCTGGCATCTTGGAACGGGGTTGAGGGGGACGGAGACAACCGATCAGAGATGGGAGGGGATGGGGATTGAGGAAGTAAAAAAGATGGAAAATTGGATATAGTTGGATTGGGTAAATGAAACAAGACCAATAAGTCTGTAATGAGTGGTGAAGACAAGCCATCAATTGACCCAGAATTGGATTGCCCACTAGCTGGCTGATATGGAAAGTGTTTTTCCATCAAAAATAATATTCCAGGATATGTAGGTACGGCCAATAGATGGAGAGTAGCATCTATATCCATGATAACCAGGTGGACAGCCAAGAAAAATTCTGGGTGTAGATCAAAATTTAAGCTTGTGAGCATTGTACATACAGAGATTGGGATAGCACAAACAACCAAAGACTCAGAGAAAAGAATGGTCAGATTGATAAAAAAAAACACAAGTTTCAAAAGCAACATCCCAAAAGGAGAGAGAGGAGCATTTGATTCAGCAAGGCTAAACCCCTATCTCAACTATTTGTCCATGCTTAAGCTCCGGTGCCCGATTTTATTGAGGGGTATGTGCACACAATATGCGATGTCCTATCCCATTCATTTTGAGTTCATGTTGGATATTCACATGCACCATCCGTTTGAAGAAATTTAATTTTAGAATCAAGAAGATTTTTCAAAGAAAAATACCATGAAAATTTAGAAAATTCATCAAGAAAATGAATATAATATTCATAACCAAAGTGAGAAATAACTGTGATGGACCCCAAAATCTGTATGAACAAGTTCAAGCAGTTTAGAAGCAACATTAGAAGAGGAATAATATGGGAGTTAATGATGTTTACTCAACAAACATGAATTGCATAAATCATGATGAGAATGAACAAATAGAATATATGCTAAAGATAAAATTAATGTATTGACCATTGAAAAATTTGCATGCCCAAGATGTCGATTCCCCAGAATGTTGGTTGATGAAGCAAACACCATGAATGCCATCGGAGACAAGCTAGGGGCATCCTTATTCAAAAGGTAGTATGGCCACCTTTAAGAGGTTCGTGGAGCAAGGTTTTGCCGATTTTTTGATCCTTGACAAGAAAATGAGATGGTTAAGATTCAAAGAGGTAGTTATTGTCCTAAGTCAAGTGGGAGATAGATAATAAGTTTTTTGAAAAGGTCGGGACATTCAAGATATTTTATTAATACAAAGATCAATGCAAAGAGGAAAGAAAGTAAGAACTGGTGTCGGTAATGGGCAAACCTTGTCCATCTCCTAGCATAACATCATCTTGAACCCCATAATTAGATAGAACAGAAAATTAGAGAGATCGACAGTCATACGATGTGTGGCACCATTGTCGGAAATCCACGTATGGTCACCAATATCAAACGAGTGAGGCAGAGCAGAAGCAACATTGATGCAGGGGCACGAGCCCAAGCCTGGAACATACGTGGAGATTGAGTCTCCTCATTGGGTGAGCACCAAATTACCTTAGAGTTCATAAAGTTTCAGCACTTAATTACATTGAATACATGAGTCATGCAAAAAAACCTTAACTAACTTGGACTCTTAATCATGTGTCAATTAAAGAGTCCAGATTGATTAGGAGTCTTGAATTAAGGAGTTTAGGTCCAATATTGGGTGTGTCCATTATTAGATTGTGTCCATATAAGAATTGGGTCAAGTCACATTGGGTTTAGTTGTTCCAATGCCTAATTTAATTGAGTCCAAGACGTTGAAGGGTCTTGATTTGCTTTAAGAGTTGTGTGGTCATACTCAGTATTGTATGGCCATTTTTGTTGCAAAGTTGACATCGTATCCTGCTTTGTTTATTCCTATGATTACCATGGTAAGAGGCAGTAAATTGAGTTGCGTTACTTGCAGATTCAGTTTCTGCAATGCCATGCTGTAGGTGGGATGCTCTGCTTTGAGGAGTAGATGTTTAAGTGCAAGGGATCGCCATAGGCCGGCTGCTTTGGATCGCCAAGCATATTTCTTATGTCAGTAGCATGCCATGAAGTTCTTTGAGAATCGATCCATCTCCTTTCTGAGAATTGAGAGTTGTCATGTACAAGTCGTATGCAAGACCATGGCCATTGGTGACGTGCTTGCACTGATCTCCATAGGAAACAGGCTATCCAACCACAGCAAGAGAGTCAATCAAACATTTGGCCTCTTAAATATATTCTGAGATCGAACAACTCCCCTTGCATACAGTTTGAAGTTGCAGGTAAATGAGTATAGGCTCGAGCATTGTTGTGGGTAGCAAACAGTTGCTCCAAGATTATCCAAGCTTCTCATGTCAAATCAATACCCACCAAATGACCAACCAAGTTCATGATCTAGCCCAAGGCAAGCTGGTTGCGATATTCAAGGTTGGAGTTGGCCATGGAGGTGTCATCCTTGTCAATGGTGATGGTTGCTGGGGGACATTGATATGAGCCATCGACATAACCAAGCAGGTCAAAGGCTCTTAGATATGGAATAAAACATGTTTTCCATACAGGATAATTGGGTCTTTCCAATCTAACGCCGATAGAGGGAAGATTGGAGGAAGAAGAGGTATTCTGCTGAGAGAAAATGGGTGAAAGGATGCCCATGAAAATTGGCTGGGTAAGCAAGAGCAAAGAAAAGACAATGACTGGACAGAGAATATTTCTGTGCATCTTGCTTTCCAAGACTCCTTAACTTAATAAGCTAAGGGAAGAACTTCATTTAGAGAAGTCGGGCAAAGTGGGGTATTCCAGACCATGGAAAAGATATTGAAGTGTGTATTAGAGCCAAAAATAATGCTTGGATAATTGCCAAGGTTAATTCCAAGAGGAAGAGAACTTTATATGGTTCTGGAAAAGGCCAATGCAACACGTCTTTATGCATCCGATGCTGTTGAGAAGTTCAGCAACAGGTAAATGCTCTGCAGATATGCTTCAGTAATTCTTTTGTCCATTCTTTTTCTTGCAATCAGTAAATAGTAGATCACAAATAGGTTAGCATAGATTAAATATCATTCTTCTGCTCATAACTTTGACTGTTCCAAAGCTATATTGAAACTTATAACACTTGATTTCAAATTGTTCTTCAAATGTCACCACTCATCTCGGATATGGTTATGCTATAGTAAAGGTAGGCATATACCTGCAGCCTCCAAACCATTGCAACATCATTTATGTGCCAGTTGCTTCAGTGTGAATTTTGAGACGTCTGACTTCGATAAAAGAGATCATACCACCATGAGATTAGGTGTTAGCTATCAGCCTTTCCTGCCTTTTTGGATTGCTAGATAAAAATATCTAATCTTTTAGTAATAATACCACCAAAATAGTAACAAGTTTCATCTTTATGCAATAGAAGATACTGTCCCTCCTCCCTCCAATACATCTCTAAACTACGTTTTGTCACAAGCCAAGGAAAATTTTGAGGCACATTCTTAGTGCTGGATAGCAACTTAGATACTTTTCAGAGGGTGGGGTGAGTTCATTCAATTCTAATTCATCATTTAATCTTGTTCATTATTTGTATATTAATAACTTTTTGCTATGATTTCTGAATTTATCATAAAGCAGCATTTCTTTGGACTAGACCAAGTTCAAGGTTTCAAAGACCCTAAATATCCAAAGAAGACCCCTTCAAAGACCAATTTATAGAACAGTTTCTATATGGCTGTTCCCTAACCTAATACCACACTTTGCCTTGACAGGCTGCAGTTTTGATTACAATTTACAGAGGCCTATTAATATTATGGGAATGTATAGAATGCCGAACACTTTGATTTCATGTCCTCACCATATCTCCTATAGGCATGCAACATTGAAAAGGAAGGGGGAAAAGGCATGAAACAAATGATAACTATTATTTTAGAGAATAATGTGTGTACATGCAATTCAAGTATGCTGGTTGTTATGTGTACTTGTTTCTTGATCTGCAACTAGATACAATTTCTGGCCATCAGATATCATATCTACATCAAGAATCCTGGCCCCATCTTCTGACAGTATACGTGAACCTGAAGACTTTAGTTGCTCTCTAGAGGATCTAATGAGCTTCTCCATGGTGCATGGGATCCATAGCATGACTCCCTCTCTTCTCTCTTCTTTCGAATCCCATGGGTGAAAAGGAAACACTGTGCACCTCCTTGGATGCATTTTATCTGCATTGCGAGATATCATGGATTATAAGAGATTCAGACAGTAAAGATTCATGGATTATGTCATTGATATTTTGTAAATGAAGGATCATTTTATTTATCTTCAGGATGCTGGTTACAATATTCCAAACCAAACCAAAAGCTAATACTTAAGTAATATGCATAAGAGTACTTCGAGAAGGTTCAGAACTATAGGTGATCCAAATGTTTCTATGGAGTACCGAAGGTCTTGAGTAAAAAGTTTTTTCCATTAACTTCTTGTCTTTAACAGGGAGGGGAAGATCCTTACCATATTTTACAAAGTGAACTTGGTGGCTTTTGTTGAAAGGAAAGTCTAAGTTAAACAAGTGTATACATGAGTCATTGCAAGGGATGTTTTGTTATGCTGATGTGAGATATACAGCTCTTTGCACTAGAGTGAAGCTCCTTTTCTGGCTTGAGTTAGATGGTCCTTTTTCTTCGAATTAAGAAGGCATGTGTTTTCTTCCCATATCAACTGTTCATATGTAGGGTCCACAGAATATTTTGAAAACCATATCTTTTCTTGTTCGGTCTATCTTTCTCGAGTCCTAGTTTCATAAAAACTTATAAGTCATATAGGAGGACATTCATTCACTTGACTAAAAGTAAACCAGCAATATCAACAATTCTATGATGAAACTAAATCTTTCAGCACCAACAGCACTATAATTATAATAATAAAAAAAGCAGCTACCTTGAACTTCCCGAGCACGTTCAGGAAATTTGGAGAGCTCATCAGACTTTGCACCTTCTAGCAGCAGCATCAAGGATTTGTTTCCACTCTTTCGTGCTTCATCCAATGGTGTAGCTCCCCATCTGCAGTATTAGCAGATGATTTGATAGGACGGTTTTATGTACAAGGTCAATTATGCCAGAAAAAATTGAATGAATTGTTTTGTGTGAAAGGGGATCTCCCAAACTAATGCTCAAATCCGTACCGAGAACCAGAACCATCGGCATATCTCAATTGATGGCCGGCTTTTAACTTTGCATTGTTTATGACCAAATTGGAGGTCATAAATTTTTCTATAAACATGATTACACACGAGAGTTCAAAGAGTTGCACATATTCTGGTGTCTTTTCTCTCTCTCTCTCTCTCTCTCTGTGAAAAGAGAACCTTTAAAATGGGTGGGAATGTGGGATATTTTATTATATCACAAAGAACAAAATACACGGGGATGAAATAAGCCTTATCCCTCAAGAACCTAATAATTATGCAAATTACATCAAAAAAATTAAAATGAATGCAGTAACTCATTTATAAAATGAAAAGCTCCAATTTATCCAAAAGAGCTAAACCCATGATTTTGTGAGGGAAAACTCTTTTTCAAATCGTAAATGAATCAACATTACCAACTCATTCATTAATTGGGTTAATTACAGTATGGGGAGTTGCCTTGCCTGATTTATAATATGAGCTTGTCTACTAATAAGACTGAATCTACATGTTTATGCTTCAAGCCTCGAAATGATCTTGCATCAGTTCATTTAATTTTACATGAATTTTATACAAGGACTTTTTTATATCATTGGAAAATATTTTTGATCAAATGATTCTCAAGCTAACTCAAATGATTGGGTGATTACCCCATCGGAATATGAATTTACAAAATATTTTCAGCTATATTGATTGTAATTAGTTATTTTGATATGCATCTCAGTTCATCAATATCATTTAATGAACATATGCAGCAAAATGATCATTTATTTGTGGATCTTCTAAACTTATTTATCTAAGTTTTAATGAAAATGTTTTTAAAAAGTGAATTTTTTAGTACATATGGACTAATGTTAAAACTGGAAATATATAGTCCATTAATTAGTTAGTTTAGTTTTTGATACCCAAGAACATTTAAAAATTTTGTAATTAAACAAGTTTGATTACTTGATTATAATGGACTTATTTAGTTGAAGTTTTTAGTTATTATCTGTTCATTTAAATTTTTGGAGTTATTGGAAATTTGTTCATCTTAGGTCTTGCATGATCTTTAAGGCATCCCTTTAGGGTTCATGCGGCCATGTTACATAGGCAACTCAAGTGATGGGTTCGGGGCGTGACAATAGCAGTTGTACAATATGTGCCCTATACTAGCTAATATGGATGTGTACTTAAAAACCTTGGTCTTTCCAATAACTCTCTTTATCACACCTTTGCTATTAATAACTTAGAAGTATGAAGTCCATTTTCTATAATGTTGACTACATGTAGAATCAGATATTTGAACTTCATATAGTTATCAATCAGTTGTACTCCATTTGGCTCCATAGAAAATTACCAGAGAAACCATATCAAAGACTTCTTTGGTAAATCAAGTCAATATTAATATTTGAGAGGACCTAGTACAAGAGCCGCATGTTCATTCAAGAATTAGCATGTCGTGTGACCACAACTGTAGTGTTAAAGTGCAATATTCCATCAAATAAAACTGATTTTTGATACATCAACTTAGAACAATTTCAGAGCACTAATATGGTAAATGACTGCAAGTGTTGATTCTAAGAGATATATCTTGTTTAAAAAAATGCAGAAATATATTACATCCCTGATTCAGAGAATCTTAATTCCTAGTTCAATAGACAATAGGGTAGTTCAAACAATGATGATAAAATAAATTAAAGGCATAGAAATCAAATATTTAAATCGTACCTGTCCATAGCAAAAACACTTGCCCCAGCATCTAAAAGCAACTTTGCTATGAAATATAATCCCTCAGCAGCAGCTATATGAAGCGCTGTGCGGTGATCATAGTCTTTTGAGTTTGGATCAACACCGTAAGATAAAGCTCTTTTGATAAAATCTGAATCCCCCTCTGCAGCAGCTGCACAAAGTTGGCTACCAGCATCTTTAAGACTTAATTGTGCTCCTCTACTAAAGAGTAAAGAAGCCACTCGATCATGTCCACCCTTGATAGCCTCAAATAAGGGTGTGTTTCCAAAATTGTCTGATGGACATGGATATGTATGAGTGAATGTATATATGTATCTAATAAACAGAGGATATGGTGATGTTTAAATCCACTTAAATATGAAATAAAAAGCGGTCCAACAAGGGTACCAGAAAGGTTAATGTCCACGCCTTCTTGGATGAGAAATAGAGTGATATCTTCATGCCCTCTTGCTGCTGCAAGATGCTGATAAGAAAATCAATTAGGTTAGCATGCTTCATAACTATATGAGTTCAACATAACATGCTTCCAGATGCATAACATAAAAATGTTATTTTTGTTAAGACAAACCAATGTAGTAAATCTAGCAAAAACAACCATATACAGGAGTATGCACAAGACATTCAATCAATGACTATAGAGATGTCTACCGTAGTGCTTTCTTAACATATAGCTAAGGACTTGAGAGCCACTAGCATGGAGCATACAAGACAGCAGCCACCACAGCAAACCCACTGGCTGAAATGCTTGAAGAGGAAGGGGGGGGGGGGGGGGGGCGGTTTCGTTTGAGTGGTATCAAGCCATATCAACCTGACAAGCATTGGTGGCCAGTGGGGTCGATATGCAGGGTACCGCAAGAGACATGCATGCCCCATGCCAGCACCAGCACTGCAGCCTTGTGAGTTACATCTATAGAAAGAGGAAAGCTCGATATACATGCACATGAAATTGCAAGTGCTTTAAGTACACAGATCATACTAATCTCCACAGGCTCACAGACATTTACCATTGGCCTGCATATGAGAAGTGGAGTATGTGATGCGCATATCATGCAGATGCTTATCACCTTTATATATCTGTATATCTGAAATAGCTCTTTATATCATGTTATAAGAAACATATGTTACGTGTCATTAGGTCTAATATATATATAAGCAAAAGAAAAGCTGTCAAATAATTACCATTTTGCAACACATACAGCCTAATCAGATTCAAATGTGTTTTTACTACTGACTCCAAACCAAATTTAAGATATAGAAAATTGTTACAACAGGTCCATACCAAGGGTGAGCGTCCATCATAATCAGTCTTATTAGGATCTGCTCCTGCTTGGATCAAACCTTTAAGGTGATGCAGATCTCCATAGAAAGCATCACTGTTTACTCTTAAAGCAAGCTCAGCTTCTTGCTTAGTGATATGGAATGTAATATCACTTTCCAGTAGCTTGATTCGATTGGAATCATTACCCTGCAATTTTGAGGAAAATATGTAGGTTAATAAGCATTTCACACAAAAATGAACATTTAAAATCTTACAGAATCAGATATTTCTGCAGGTATGAAGATTGAAATCAATGTCTAATAATTGACTAAAGGCTACCAGTAAAAAATGAACAATGTTAGAAGCTATGCAGGAAAGACTTGGAATTTTACAAAAGTTCCAAAATGAAATTACCTCTAGAAGATTGCTCAAAATTCTCCGACCATCTACAAAGTAAATTTGTAGAATATTTGTGAAGACTTGTTTATCAATTCGCAAAAGTCTACACAATTCACAAACACGAACAGTGAAAGGCTGAGGAATGTTGCACAAAATCGCAATTTCTCCAAAGGAACTGTTGGGCTGCAGGTCCAAAACTGTATCTTTTGATCCATCTTCACCAATTCCTACTCCTTCCTGCACAAAGAAACTGTTATGACCTGAAGCAATAGATGCATTGCTTGCATATTATGTATAATTTCTGATTTGGCTTCACTACAGATGAACTTAGTTAGATATCCTGGTGTAATTGTATAATTGCTTGATATTATGTATAATTTACACAAACATAGTTAACCTGAAAATGAAATACAAGTTCTAACCAAGAAAGCCGAAATATTCTCCAGAAATAGTGTAATTGTATAGAGACTCACAGTCTCTTTTCATCCACTAACTCATGATCTTGTTGGGGGCTTTTTGGTGTCACTTTTGGAAAAAGGCATGAAAACTATAACAGATAAACTGAAAAAAGTCATATATGTGCTGTTGACATGAATGTAGCTGCTCGAAATAATGCATGTGTACAGGAATCTAAAGGTACAACTGATAAATCATTCAAATTTTTATTGACATTGAGAAAAAATATTAATATTAAAGAATGGAAATTTGTAGTTTGTCATAGACTCACAACCCAAAATCTTAAGTTATTAGGAGGACCAGCTCAGGCTAATAAAACTATGCAGAACCCTTTTTGTTAGTCAATGTGGGATTATGACAATCTCCCTCACCCAATCTCGTGACACCCTTATCATGGTTGGCTCCTAATCAAGTGAAAGGGGTCCCCCCATGGCTCAGGTCCTACTCGACCTTAGTATCTCTTAGTAAGGGACCATATGACTGATAAAGATTGTGATGCACAGTGGGCCTGGCTCTGATACCACTTATCACGGACTCACAACCCAGAATTTTTGCTAAACTATGAGATGAAGTTAGAGATAAATCAAATAAAGCAAAATCGCAAGGAAAAATAATCAGTGCCAACAGGAACTAATTTATTGCCATTTAGTAATGCAAGAATATCTTTGGTCTGTACTAAAATATGGAAGTTAATTTCTTCCTTCGTTGTGCCAACCAGACTTCAACAGATGTTTGGAACTCATATCCTCAGCAGTTGCTCAGGGAAGAGATTATGGTTTTGAACACACATGACAGTGTTCCCACCATTATTCACAGGAAGAAAAAAAAAACTTTGTTTCATCTTGAAAATCGGAGACAAAAGACATGATGATTGGCTATTAGCTTACCAGCTTACCATGGCAGACAAAATATAGCTGATCTACTGCATCTCCCTGTTCCAATAACACCTCTCCTGGAAGGAAAAACTCTTCCTGCAGCTTGATAATCTGCCAGGTCGTAACCATGTTGTTTTAGTTATTGGCCCAAAGAAAATGGAGGAAGGAAAAATATCAAGACCACTGTTTTGGAAAAGGTGCCACTAGTTTCTATAAAATTAATCATGTGACAAAAAGTGATAACACACCAATCGATCATAAGATCAAAGAAACAGGAAACCAGCATTTTAGCACCTCAAAAATAAGATTTTCCAGGCATATCAAAGAACATTACTTATTTACACAGGACAAAACATGAGTAATATTAAATTAACTACACATAAACGATGCATATGATAGGGAAATATATCAGACATTTCCAAATGCACATCACAATCCAATCAATGCCCAATGTTCAACTTTTCCTCCCAAGAAAATTTGATGCAATCCTAAACAGCATTCTTGGATTCATGATAAATTATCATGATTTTAATAAAATTTCTAATAGAAATAAAAACTAACGGAAAATGCAGATTGGCCCTGGATAATTGTTGTGGTCAGCCCTCAGTTAAGTTCAAGTCTTAAAAAAGAATGTTTTCTTTGTCCACATTTCTTAAAGAAAATAGAAAACTTCTGCTTGGCGAGGATTTAAACCATATTTTTACACATATACCTGGAAACACAGAAATAAAAAAACATTGCAGGAAATTGTTAGGTTGTAATTTCTGTTAAAAAAAAAACCTTTTAGAGATACTGCAGTATAGGTAACACATTAGCAATATTGTATTATCGTATTTCCATTTATTTTATTCACACTGAGGGAATAGCAATTTTTTATCGTATATATTTCAGTTTTGGACTGTAATAGTGGATTGCTGCACTCATCATGGAAAGCAAAGAATCACACTCCAAAGTTTTGCATAAAAATCTTATGAAATCCATAGATGAAAATTGATCAAGCATCAATAATTTCCACTACTGCTGACTTTCACCATCAGAACAATCCGTTCCCCAGAGAGATCATGGCCAACAATATCCATCTCACTATTCTTGAAATGTCACTGCTAGTTGCTGGAAAAGTTGTTGTACGGGGTGTTCGGCTGGTTCTTTCCTTTCGTTTCTCATATATGGTCTAGTTGACCAGTTATGGGGCCTTCACTAGCTTTTACTATAGAGTGACCAAGAAGATGACCACGTGATACAAATATGCCATAGTCATAACTCATAACCTTAAATTATCTAATGAAGCTTTACATGCATCGATAATTATGGCAAAGGATGAAACCAGATTGCTTTGCTTCAGGAAAATCTCGCAGGATGGAAAGTATTCGTGTTTCATATTTGATGGAACAAACATCATGTGTAATAATGCAACCTTATAAAAGTCTGAAGAATACCTGAGGCAAATTCATGGGTTATGTCCCCTAATTTTTCTCTTGAGAATTGCAATTTAACATGATATTAACTATTTGCTTTTTTGATTCAGGTCTAGAGATGTATTGACATTGACAATGCTATAAGAAAATTTGAGAAAATTGCACAAGAGAGAGGAATACTAGGTGTTAGAGAGACAGATAAAAATTATTAAGAACAAAAATAATATAATTGTAGAGAAAATTATGAAACTAAGGAAAGATGAAAGATAATTTCCGAATTTCATTGAACAAGAATCTAATAGAAGATAATAAAATTACAATGTTAAAGCATGTCATTCATTTCGGATCAAGAACAGAGAAATTTGAGCCAACTTAGAAGGGAAATGGCACTGCAACCAGATTAAAGAGAGAAACACAAATGATTTTCAGTTAACTGATTTATTTTGTAAGATCTTAGCATGAAAAACACTATTAGAGAAGAATCACGCTAACCCTTTTCTGTGCTCTGGATAGCACATTGGGACATCAAATATACACTTACTTTTTTTGGCAATGGATCTATTATTTAAATTGGCAAGAAGTCTTCAGATTCATCCCTGTGAGGGGCAGCAAAATCCTTTTTAAGAGATCAAATTCAGTATCATGAATTTCAGTGGATCTCCAGCCTCTTGATTTCCCTTTCTTAAGTTACCAGCTAAAATATGGTTGGAATTAATTAGCATAACATGCAATCCTCATATAGCCTATGTAGCAGTAACCATGATGGAAGTGCACATATTAGCCAAACTAGAAGGTTATGGGAAGGAGTTGGAGTGAGTGAGAAGAAATTTATTCAAAGAAAATGAAAACAATCTAGGAGAACTAATTTAGCTTGATGCTAGAAAGGTAAACATCAACGGTAAGCAAATGTTTTAATAAATTACAGTTAATTTGGTTTACAGATAAATGTACATTGAAGTAAGATATTAAGACAAATGACATTAAAGATTAGTACTTGCAAGGCTTAAAAGGTACTGTAGACAACCAAAACAACTATCCTTAACATCCATTTGGCTACATGTGAGTGTGGGAAGAGATGCATATGAGTTTCTTGACTTTGAGTACTTGTGCTGGCTATTATGTATGACAGAACTGAGTTTGTAAAGATGATAAAACTAATATCCTCAACTCTAGCCTACCATAGCCAACTATGATCAAACTTTACTTTTAGTGAAATGATGGGAAATGCTATTGAATTCATATCAAAAATGGTCAATCACATAAAGTTACCATCATCATGGCCAACTTAGTCAAGACTAGTTGTAACTTTACATAGGCACTTCCACATTGCCCATAGTGAGTATTAATTTTTCAGATAAAATCATTGAAAGTGGGTGATAATTTTGAATTACATGAATTACTTGACTTGTTTATGTACATAAATCGAGACTTCAATCACTTACACGATTATGTAACTTCCATGTCTATTTTCATGCAACCAAAGCGACCCAGAGCATTAGCTCCTTACAATTGTCAATATATTGCTAATATTTATGTGGAAGTGTGATAATGTATATTGCATAAGATAGTGCAGACTGGTGAAACATCAAGATGATTTTATGATAAATTTGAATAATAGAATGTATTTAGTGGGATCTAATTTGATAATGAGGTCATGTTTAGCATCGATGGGCAGAAGAACCCAGCATACATAATATTTTGACTATGAAAATTCTTGGAAGAGCTGAAGTCATATCTAATCAAACTGGAACTAATGAAGTTATGTTTTAGGGTGTTTTGTGATTACAACGGCCAAAAAGACCCCAAGAAACTATTATTGAGATCAAGGTACGTAGTACCGACTGTCCCGACGTACCGGTAGGCATCGGTACCGATACGGTACCGAACCAAACCGAGCCGGACCGGTACTGTACCAATGGGGCTAAAAGCCAAAAAAAATTGGAGCCGGTATGGACTGGTCGGTTCGGGCTAGTACGGGTTCGGTACGGTTCGATACCAAAATATGTAGCTGTACCGTATAGATAGGATCCGGTACCGGCCGGTACATACCGGTACCGACCGGTACGACAGACCATGATGGAGATAATAGGATGTTAAAATGTTATATGGATAAAAAATGTCTGAAAATCTAGAGGTTCTATGTGAAAAAGATGAATGCCAACAGATGATAATGCTAAAACATATTTCCCTATGACTAGGAAATATTAGATCAGAAATTAGTGCAGATCGGAAAAGCAGGATAGGCACCAGTTAGATAATGTAGAAATGACTGAGAAGGTGTTGGACAACTAAGGTACCCTAGCATGCGGAGCTGGCCTAAATTTGTATTCAAGCATTAGAAAAGAGGAATGAAGAGCCTAAACTAGCTTAGAAGAAATCTTGAGAAAGGATTTAAAAATATTGTATCACCTAGAAGACAAGGAAACTAGGGCCTAATCTGCCTGACGTAACCTAAAAGAAAACCGTAAAAATGATTTTTATTATCATGAGTTTTAGCTTTTTAGATTAAAGGCTAGAATAGGCCTGGCAGACTATGCAACTCTTTGAGTTTACAAGGTGACAACGTAGATTTACAACAGCTTTCATTTTAGCTAGATCAGCCCTAGATCTTCTCTCACTCACGATGAAATCTAAGAGCTTGCTCAAAGACAACCCAACTAGGGGATTTTACCTCTTTTTGTTAAATTGATTCAAGTGCTTACTTAAAGGTAGGATCCAAAAGTCGCAAGATCATGCTGAGAAAGTCGAAAAGCGACAGACTTTCGTTCACCTTACCAGCCTACGAGAAAAAAGGCAATGAGCATTAAGTTCCAGGTAGAGTAGTTTTATAGGTAGTATTAGTAAGGTACAAGAAGCAGTGGTATTGGGTTAAGCAACCAAAGCTGTAAGCAAGGTTCGTTATACTACAGGACCTCATACCAGTGCCACACTAGCATAGTATCAGTAAAATATAGTATGCAGTACGTCTGGCGTACCGAATGTCGGTATGCCACCAGTACCGGTACGGTACCGAACCAATATGGTACGGTACGTCCGAAATTCGGTACGGTACAGCATATCATAGTTGTTAGGCAAGCAATGGTCCTAAGTAGTTAAATTCAATCAGGCCCGCAAGGAAAGAAGAGGGTGGTAAGCTAAATTCAGCAAGAGTGAAGTAAATAGAAGGATGAAGGAAGTGCAACAAGGGCCCGTCAACAAGAAAAAGGACCTTTACTCTTGTGTTCTGTCTTTGAGTCTTGGTTCACTTCGTTCTCCTCTCATCCTATCTTACTTTACTAATAATAATAAAAGAGTTGATCCTACATTCCATATAGCAATTAAAGTCTAGGGGTATAGAGAACCTTAACAGGGTTT
Organism: Phoenix roebelenii; assembly: GCA_025769935.1. NCBI lineage: Eukaryota > Viridiplantae > Streptophyta > Magnoliopsida > Arecales > Arecaceae > Phoenix > Phoenix roebelenii. Next base: position 127,117 of record JAOXJJ010000567.1, read on the forward strand.
CGATAACCAAAAGTATGTATACCATATGAGATAGAGCCAAGGTGACAGGTCAAAAATTAAAGAACGCATTTGGGTCAAGACTATAACGTGCTATTCGGATTTCCCTACCTCAAGAAGCGAGCATCCCTTGGTAGCGTGCTAGGGTGTGTATCGATGCAAGAGGGTCATCTTTGATCCCTTGATCTTACCAACCTACTCGACCATAGCCTCAGTATCATCCCAAGGTGACACAATCGATTTAAAGGTACTCTTTGTCACCTTCTTAGCAAGTTCTATGATCTTTGCCAAAGCAAAGAACGAAAGGTACACCCTAGCCAACGTATCAGCCTTATCATCCTAATTATATATCATTCTTGTATGGAAGGATGGTATAATACAAGGCATACTAGACCATGTTAGAGAGACGGCGATAGAAAAGAGGGTGGGGGATAGAGATCCCACCATAAGTTGTTTGAAGGGAGGATGCACATTGCTGCAAATAAAGCGCAACATGCAGCCAACCTGACCTACAGCCTAACCTTCAAACCTGCTTGGAGAACAAGTAGGCTCCTATATAGAATTCCTAATTATATATCATTCTTCTATGGAAGGACGGTATGATATGAGGCATACCTGACCATGTTAGAGAGACCGCGATAGATTAGAGGGTGGGGGACAGAGATCCCACCATAAGTTGTTTGAAGGGAGGATGAACATTGCTTCAAATAAAGTGCAACATGCAGCCAACCTGACCTACGGCCTAACCTTCAAACCTGCTTGGAGAACAAGTAGGCTCCTATATAGAATTCCTTGGTCCAACCATCAGTGGCAATGAGGATCACTTTATTGAACAAGGACCTCACTAATAGAGAGCCTTCCAAAACTCTTTGCTCGAATCATAAAGACCGCAAATAAAATGTTTACAACTAAGATTGAAAATGTACATGACATTTTACTAACCAAGAAATTCATGCAATAAAGTGCTAGGAGGAGCTTGCTTGGTCACTATCAATGATGCAAATATCTGACTGGAATACACACTCTAATCAAGTGCAGTATAAAATATAATTATGGAGATTAAATTGATTGCCCTAATCCCTAGACCTGAATTAAAAATGACAATCATTTATGTTAAGTATGAGAGCAAGGTCTGCCATACTGCCCCGTACAGCCTAGTACAAAGCATACCGTATCGTATCGTACCGGAAGAAAACTGGTATAAAACTTAACTTCAAGTCGGTATAAGCCCCATACCGACGTGTATCGCTCCATACCGAGATGTATCGACCTATACCGAGGTGTGTATCGACTCATACTGAGACGTACCGACCTATATCGAGGCATACCAACATAAAAATTGAGTAAAAAGGCTAAAAATCTATTTTCGGTACAAGAGTGTACCATACCGTACCATACCAAACCGATGAGGTATTGATACGGTGCCCGATACCGAGATTGCGGACCTTGCATGAGAGTGATTCATGCAAACTAATATTTTTATTGTTTACTAACAAAACTAGAACATACTAAATGCAAAGATGAAAGGACTGCTTAGTTAGCAAAGCTCGAATTTAGGTGGAAGGGGCAAAATTGCCCCAAAATCAAGAGAATTTGGATGAACATCATAACAAATTATCTGACAAAGGTTGCCCTAACATAGGACAGTCTTAACAAACATACAAACAAGGATTGATGCTTCTAATCTCAGATATATGTGTAGGATTTGTTGGTTATGATTGATGATGGAGGAAAAAGATTTGATAAATTGATGCACAAATGCAATATTTAAAGCTCAATATTTAAAGCTAACTAATTTTCGTACTGGTTCCATTACATCAAAAAACAAAAAAATAGGCAAAGAAGTTCTACAAAATTAGCACAAGTAGGATAAACTATAAATTCACTTACATGCAAAGAATGAGACTGTTTGGATGGTTAAGTGGATAACTGGTCCTTGACTAGGAGGGAAGGAGTAACTGCAACCCCTCTCCAAACCCCAATTTCATTCTCACACTGCCCCCCAGGTGGTTAAGGCACTTTCTTTGCTTTCTACCTCGGCTAGGTTTGGCACAGACCCCTTTTCACCATGGCCCTCTTCTATCCCTTCCCCACCCTCCACACGGGCGGTATTGTACAGTCTCCACAGACCTAGCTAGTTGCTATGGCAATTAGCATAATACCACCAGTCATAAGGGTTGATAGGGCCCAAGTTTGTTGCTTTCTTTTCTTCTGCATCGATGCTCCCCTTCCCCTTTTCTCTTGCCAGATAACTTTGCACAATCGTCAACAGCACATATGCCTTTTCTATCTTACTGGAGATCGATTGGTGGATGTGTGTTGTAGCTTGGAGCTTAATTGGCAGCCATAGGCTGTACCTTCTCAACTCAGGTCTCCATCTAATTGCTCACCATGGTCTCTAGATCGGCTAGTGATATTAATGGTCGGAGACCTATTGTAGCTTCAAAAGATCTTGGAGCTTGCCAATCCTAGTCACTTTGAACCCCGAATTATTTTTAGGTCAGGTAAGGTCCCAAACCCAGCACTTTTTAAGATGCATGCTAGCTAACTAAGGATGTCGTTTCATGATCTCTGTTGATGGCTTTCATCCTACTTGTTGCAGCCACTGTCACTTGTACAATTTTCGGACTTGTTGTCCCATTTTGGGGACTAGAGTTGATACTTGATACTATCATGTTGTTGGCTTGTATGACTTATTATCCACCTTTGGGGCCACCACTCCTTCTAGCTGCAAGAAAGGCCTCTATCTGCATGATTCTTATATTATATTTTATACTTGCTACTTCATGTTCTTCACATCACAGGAATATACTCACAGATAGAAGTGGCAATGATGATATAATGGTTAGTAGAGATCCATGTATGGAATGCCCTGCATCTTTGTGTCGAGCAACCGTGTCTGTATGGATCCTAATGATGACCTTTATAACTGAGCTGCAAATACTTTAAATTTCTATGTCCTAGCCTCCATATGCTATGTATATATGCTACATATAATATCTTTTTTGAAGCAAAAGGAAGGCCAATCAGCAAATGCTAATTATGCTACCCATTCTTATCATTTTTACAATCATGTATAATTGAAATTATTTTGAAAATTTTCATCAAATATGATAATATGGCAAGCAAGGATATATTGGACAGCTAGTGCATTGTTCATATGATGAGTGAAGTCCTTAGCCATTTTCATCCAAATGTAGACAATGCATAAGGGCATTGTTGTCCATATAGCAAAAAAAAAATGGGCCTTAACTATGCTTTTTGCAACCAAAGACCATTTCTACCATCTTGGCAAAAAGGTGTGGTTAACTAAGTAGCAGCCAAACAACACTTTAATCAAACCTATGGCTAACTGGTTAAGTGGTGACTACTGAGGCTTAACTTGAGCCACCTTGGTTACCTGTCCAAGAACCAAATGCTGCCTTAGAGTGATTATTATGATTTAGTATAATTCTAATCTAAGGCCTAAACATTATTATGGGAAGTTACATGTCAACTTTCACCATAATTTTTATTCAAATTGCATTATCCTTTAATCATCATTAATATAACGACCCTCCCCCATCACTTTTTCCCGATCCATCTCCTGCTTCCCTTATCTCTAATTTGGCCTTGTCCCTCACTGTACATAACTAAATCATCTCTTGGTTGTCTACTATGCACTTCTTCAAGTTCAATTAATATAATAATAAGTAAGACACAAGCAAGCTAAGATTGTAAAATATTTTCAAGTTTAACTTTTTTAGAAGTGAAGGATCCTTGTTTTTGTAAGTCGTAAAGAAACAAGAAAGTCAGGCAAGATTATATAAATACCAATTCTTTAAGAAATACAAATTAGAGTATTGCAGGACTCAGGCAAGATTATATACAAGTCGGCATCTTAGAAAATGAAATTTAGAAAATCTTGAAGATATGGAATAAAGTATTTAAAGTAAACCATTTCCATGTCTGCAAAACCTTATAGAACAAAAATTTCCTATATAATGACTTGGAAAACTTAATATTTATTTGTACTTGCCACTTATTTGAGAACAAATGAGATGAGGCACTTACAATCTGGTGAATGAATTCTTCTGAGCATCCGCTAAACAGAGGAACTTTGTCAATAAATGGTTTGTATAATGTTTCGGATATCTGCAGAAGAAACTCATCACATGAATCAAAATATTTCACATTAAGATATAGAATGTGGCATATTTGAGAGTACTTCAAGCAAACTTGGCTAAGCCTAGGACTGGAACTTATGCTACAACTTTCAATACTTAAAAGGATTCTTAACACTCTTCGCTGATGGAATATTACAACAGTAAGCATGTATATTGAAAAGGAATGCAGGTTTTGGTTGAGTGTTTGGTAATAAAATAGTATGCAGGATAGCTTTCCAGAACCTAGCACTGCTGACTTGCTGTTAATTACCAAAACAAGAATAGTGCAATAGGTGCCAAGGGAGAATCAGGAAACACTGCATATGATAATTCTGCGAATGACATTTTATGGGCTAATTGGAAACAAGTGAGACAAGAAACTCAGGTAGAGGAAGAATTTCCACATAAGTGGATCCACGCTTATATAGGTATGAAGCATGCATTCTTAATACTTCATATTCACAAACCTTAGCACGAATTGAAACTGGGAGATCCTGAAGAACGGAAGCCTCTGTGTAGCTGCTTTCATATTGCAAGCGTACATGACTTTTGATCTGGCCACGAATCTCCTTTCCAAGTTTATTTCTGTTCATATATTTAACCAAGTCTTTCATTCTGTCCCTAAACCTTTCTGTCTTTGATCCTTTCACAATCAATGCAGTCATGTTGCCAATAAGGTAAGCTCCCAGAATCATATCAAAAGAAACATAAATCATGATGAATACCATCTCCCTGGGGTTAACTGCATGTATGTCTCCATAACCTGCACCAATGGAAAAATGACTGAGCATCTTACCAGGAAACAATGATATGAAACATATTACTAAGAGACCTATCAGGAAGCCCAGTTGAAAGTTTTTTGAACGGCCCTTTTAGAATATACATAATTAGCTGGAGAATATTTACTGATGAAACGTTTGATTAAAAAAACTCTTTATTGTTTTTAACCTTTCCATAAGCCATACAACTAGAATGCAAGAAACACTAACATTATTTCTTTCAGAACACAGTTTTACGAGTCATAATAGTTGATGCTTGGAATTCTATATAGAGAATGGTCAGAATAATATTTACCAACAGTTGACATTGTGACTATGGCAAAATATAATGATGTTATGTAACGCTTTCCGAGATCAATATCCCTGAAGTGCGAATAGCTATAATCACCCAACTTTAAGCTCCCCATCCACGTATAGCCTTCCATGGATGCTGGCAAAGTTGTTGCAAGGTAGTAAAATATACAGGCAGCTGTATGCGTGCAGTAGAGCTCCACAACTATGAGTTTAACAATTCTTGTAAACAAGTAGTTGATGCGGATGTCTTTCTCCATCTTCTGAAAAAAATCTGTGACTTTGCGTACTCGAGTTAATCGAATCCATAAAAGGTACCTCACTTCTTCTTTATTTCCGCATGCCTAGCTTGAGCATATGAGAGAGAGATGTGTTAATCATAAAAGCGAACAAATAAACAGACTACTTCAAGAAGTTAAGCGTGAGGAAAAGACAGGTTTTAAACACTTGGAAATATTCTAAATATGAGGGGGGGGGGGGTTCAAGATTGCACAGGAGAGAAAAAAAATCGAAGACTTTAAATAGAATCCGGCATCGAGCAGGCAAATGGGGAATGAAGCAGTGATGCACCACAGCATTTTTCTTTTTCATGAAATCGAACAAGGTTCTGCTCAACTAACTCGACGCAGGAAGAATGCATCCCCCCTGTTGTTTTGATACCAAACCACCCGCATTATACTATATGAGAAAAGGGCAGACAGACAGAGAGCATACCTTATAGATAACATCCCAAGGAAAGCAGCCAAGTAAGTCGCAGACGAAGCTCGACTTCACGTACCGGACAGCAATGGAGGTGGGCTTGTAGATCATGCGGTAGGTGTGAGAGTCACGGTAGGCGACGAAGAACTGGACGAAGATGTCGACGAGGAAGGCCACCTGGCCGGCGAAGTCGAGCCAGAAGAGGTTGTTCGGGAGCCCCCTGAAGAAGCCGAACTCTATCGGCGTGAAGAAGGACGAGTACAATGCCCATACCAGTATAAACCTCGTCCACAGCTGGTACCACCTGCACCACCACCATCATCCCCGTCAACTTTAAAACTCCCGGCGAACAGCCAACGTGATGATCCGCATAAGAACTTTTATGCGGTCCGTCCGCATATGAGAAAACACTCCAGAAATATCATTGTTGTTGCTGATGATATTGGATTATAATGGACTCCAAACTACCTTCCATTTTTAAAACAAATAAAAAATTAATAATTAATAATTAAAAATATAACAAATTATTGGCAAGTTGGCAGTGTTACATCATCGAATACGTGGCAACGAGCTAATGGTCCAACTTGCGAGTTGCGACAGGTGTGCACGTGTCAACGTTAGAATAGCATTATTATTTTAATGGCCTAGAATCGCGGGAACGAAAGATTGGTCCGGAAGGCAGGGGCATACAACATGACGTTCGGACGCATCTAGCATTATTAATGATCACGCATACAACGTTCGGACTCGGTGCGGTACCTCAGCTAGGGTCAGTTCAAATCTAAGGTAGCCCACGGGATCCTCTCATGGATAGCTGTCGGAAATGGACTGCTCTTTTTCATAAATGACAACCATCCACCAGATAATATGGCAGGTATCTACAGGTGCAAAATTTCGCTGTATAGGATCTATACCTATGGATGGTATTCTCTTTTTTTAAAAAAAAATTATAAGATGAATAATTCATATAAATCTCAAATAAATATGTCCAGTTGAATTAGAAACCAAAACAATCTAAAGTGGGGCGGACACATCTACACACTATCAATCCACGCCATCTGACCACCTCACGATAAATATGAGTTGCTCGGAAGAGTCTACACCTATTCGCACATCGCCAAATATCCTCGAGCAGAGATGAATAATATTCTTGGTTTTGGAACTCAGTAGCACATATGTGACTCTTTTGTTGTTCTTTTAAGTTAAGCTAAGTAACCGGAAAGTTATATACTAGCTGTAGTATGCGAGATTTTATATGAGCAGAAAAGTAGCAGGAATTTAACAGAAAAGTCACAACTTTTTGGTTGTCGTGTTTCTTTACAAATTTTATACAATTATCAACATGTCTCAGTTCATAACTTGAAAATATACTCTTTTTTTAAATAATTCTAAGCAATGAATTTAAAAGTAAGAATAATAAGAGCCAATGGGAATAGAATAGTCATAGCGATGCCCTTTCATATGTCTTGCAAAAGAGCTAATCAGTCGGATGGTAACCATTTATTAAGGCTTGATTAATTGTTAGGTAGGAAAAATATAGGACCAGTCCATTGAATTCAGTCCACCATATCTGGAAAACAAGCCCCATGTATCTACTTCAAAACAAGCCATATCGCAGGAAGTGATTTAAATAACCAGCTTCCTCCTCTTAAGCTGTTAAGCATAACCATATGATTTCAAACTTCATTAATTTCTTTTTCCTCCTTCAACCTGGAACTCTTCCGTAGTTAACTTTGATTTCATTATATATATTTTTTAATAAAGAAGGAGACAAAGTCATTCCGCTTTTATTAGGAAAGTAGCGTTTATAAAAATTATTTATAAAAAAAAATTGCAAGAAAAAAATCAAAAAAATAATAAAATTGATTTCATTATGTGTGCTCCCGGTTTTCGCTCATCCTAAATTTATTGATAGAAATATCAAATCCACCAAAAATAGGGGCCTTTATCCGTCTCATAACCGTCCGATCGAAATGTAACACTATTCTTGCAAATCAGACGGACAGAATCGATCACTTCGATCGCCACGCCGGATTGCCGTGCACGAGACTCGCGCACCGAAACGATCTCCGTTTCTCCCCTTTTCTTGGATAATAGATGACTCAAGAAAGGAAAGGCCACTGAAAAAGGAGTGGCGCAGCGTAACGGATTATTTAACGGTAAGTTAAAGGAAAGGGAAAAAGGGGGGAAAATGGAAGGAGAAGAGAGAGAGAGAGAGAGAGAGGGAGGGAGGAAGAGGAGGTGGAGATCTAAATACGTACTTGTTATCGGGTTCGATGACGAAGCGCTCGAGAAGCTTCTCGTGGCTGTGCGCCCGGAGGCGGAGGGGGCCGATGGCGAAGTCGGAGGTGATCAGGGACCAGCGGATCCCCCGCGACGACCCCATCGGCTCCTCCAACTCGTATTCGATCTCCGGTGACCCATTCTTTGCGTGTGGCGACATCGCCACCGCTCTCCGGCGCCCAACTCCGCCCAGAATGCGTCGCTGCCACCACTGCCGGCGTCCGATAGGATCCGCAAGAACGGCGATTCGAAATGGATGACTGGATTCGGCGGGTCACGAGGGGGAGGTGAGAAGATTCACGTGGAGAGCGATAGAAGAGGCTTCCAAGGTGATGAGGATCGGAGGAAGGGAAAAGAAGGACAGCGTTATCTAGAAGGAGTTCGAAGGGTGGAGGGCCATTTATAGGCGGGAGGCGACGGGGTGGGAGAGGAAGAGGGAGAGAGAGAGAGAGAACCGCTTGATCTTAGGGGCCTTTGGGCCAAAACGTGGAGGTACAGGTTTGGCAGTTATTCTGCACCGGCGGAATAACTTATCCTTTTTTAAAAAAAAAACTTTAAAGCTTTTTATAACTTTTTAGACCTTTAGTTGAATGAAGAAAGGCATCACCAAAAAAAAAAAAAAAAAAAAAAAAAAAAAAAACATTTATCTTGAAGGTACTGGTCCAATGCATGACATCGGCAGGTAGGCAATAAATTGTATTGCTTTTAAGGTTAACTATATATATCGAAAGGTGAACAAAATAGTTGATTGGAACGTTTTTTACGTACCTTATCTTATTATTTTTATGAATATATTTGTATTAGAGTTATATGATCTATCCGCCCGTGGCCATCTGATTTGGTGGACTTTGGGGGAAGGGGTGGGGATCGGGTCACCGGAGATTAGGTTCGAGGAGCGTAGTGTGTAAGTGGCTAAGGGGGGCCCGGCGGGCGGCTGGACGGAGACGTTTCGTGGGGATGGCTGGCCAACAAGGAAGGGGACCTAAGTGGAGGATATATGCTCTTTGAAGAAGAGGAAGTTTGTTTGAAATTATTAAGCCGAAAGACGAGGACTGGACCAGAGGTATTAGATTCTAATGCTATATCCATGTGTAATTGCACGTTATTCTAGTTTGCGTTGAAAATGAGCTTGCCTAGGAATCTCATCAAAAGCATGATTTTAGTGTACATTTGAGCAATGCTGTCATAAACTGGACTTTAAGTTGCACCATATAATTCCTGATACTGCTTGTGGATCTCAAAATTCATAAAACATTGTAGAATATCCAAGTAGAAACTTAGTTTCCACTTTATAGTGAATCCGAACTGCATCCCATGCTCAAAATAATAATTTTTTGGATGCCGATAAGTTACTGTGATGGGATTCATTACCACGAGGCCTGCTTAGCAATTTTAGCTTGAGTTCAGCTTGAGTGAAAGTTTGATTAGGCCTGGTTCATAGTCTATGGTTGAACTTCTATTGGTGATCCAGGCTGAAGGTCTAGTATAGGTTTTAGAATTATCCAACGAAAGACTAAAATAAGTTATGCAACAAAAGTAGACCTAAATCTAGAATTTTGAAATCAATTATCAATTCAAAAACGAAGGTTGTGGTTTTAGACCTTAAGAAACATACTTGAAGAAAGAATAACTAGTAGCTTAATTCTTTGCTACCAAGGACTCTATCGACTGACACCTTCAAGAAGCTCTGCTACTAAGGACTCAACCAACAAGTTGCTTTACTAATTTTCAGAATCAACCAATGTCCCGTAAAATCTACAATGAAAAGAAAATACTAAATTACATTCAATGAAAGAGAGTTACTAGTGTCACGCCCCCACCTGCGCGGAGCACGTGAGGCACCCAGTGCCCACGTGGGGGCCACATGAGGAGGGACCGCGGAGCTTTCCTGCCAGATATTGTTCGGTTCCAGAATTTTACGCAAGCGTCCTTCAACCCTTTCCGGTTTTGTTTTCCTCCCAAAACGCGTCTGCAGGATTAGGAGACACCCGCCTCATATGCCCAGGCTCTGGGTGTGCAGCGTCTGCCGCGCTCCGGGCTCGGGGCGTGACAACTAGTTGCCCTAGACTTAGAGTTTATCTTAGTATGAGGCCTAAAGCCCTCTAATGGTACACGATTTTCTATCATAGACAACAAGAACCCATAATTCTATCTCTTGGATATAGCTCTGTATAAACTATCATTGTCTTCTTTTTTTTTTTAAGCGACATGTGTATAAGGAGGCGAATCAGTCTGCTGATTGGCTTGCTTTTTTTGATCATGTACAAAGACAAAATCAATAATGCATTGCTATCCTACATACCTCATGGAGCTAGTGAGGGCTAGTAGGGCTGCTTGCATCATTGAAAGAGCAAACCCAGGGATCCTAGTTCAAAGTTCTTTCATCCTTTTGCTCAGGTCCAAGTTGACCATAATGAGAAGGCTTTGAACTGCCTCGATACCTAAGTGGTTCATTCTTCTACTCTACTTAAGATTATTAAAGTAAATGATGTAAAATCATGTTTTGATTTATTAAGAATTAGACTTGATTAAAATCAATCAAATAATAAGCAAAGCCAAGTTTGATTTTGAGCTTTAAGCTTAAAATAATTTTCAAACCAAGCTTGATTATAACCAAGCTCAATCAAGATTGGCATGATTCCAATGACAAAATTTGAATTAGTGACTAACATGATCCCAATGATATAACTTGGATTAGTGACTACATAACTATATTTAATGTTGAAAGGTCACATGCCTAGAAACAAGAGTGCAATTACTGAGTCAACACAACATCTATTTTTTTAAAAAAAAATATTTTGTGAAGAAGATATACAAAAGGGAGTAGCTCTCCCCCAATTACTCCTAACCTCTCAAATCCTGATGAAGGCAAAATTTGATCCCAATTTAAGGTCAGTTAGTCAATAGCCAAAAATGCAACTTTGGGGTTAAGAGATATTCAGAGAATAGGACAGATCGAACAAGTTGACTAGCTTGGCCTGCGACCTGAAGGCTTTAATAGGTCAGATCACCTGATGACCCAATTTTTCTAACAAGTTGTTCGATTTATTGGGTCATGGTCGAACCATCCAACCTCAACCGAGTTGACCTAGCTTCCACCTACCTAGATTAACATTGTTTGTTAAGAAAAACAAAAAGAATGATTGGAGAGATATGGGAAAAAAAATTTAGCACTCAATTAATCATCACTCTTTGTCGTTTCTTGCCACTTGCCACCACTCTTTGTTCTCCATATATAAATTTCCTCTCCTCCTCAAGTTGGCCCTTTTTTGTTTAAATTTTGGACACAGCAATTGACTATTGATTACCCACAAGTCATTAGTCACTAGCCTTCGACATTAGGGTTTGATGGAACTTTGGGAACGAGAGGAGAGAGAAGGTTTGATGTGAAAGCAATGCTCGATGGCAACCTCATCATAGATGGTGAAGGTGAGGAGCCGAAGAAGGTGGAGGTGCAGATGATAGCTTAGAGTCGCGACAACATTTGGTTGCAGAGGTTTGGGGTAAGAGAAGACGAGCTTGGAGAATATCCTAGTAATATCCGATCAACTTATGGTTCACTTGACCGTGACCTACTAGCCAAATTGGTCTTTCCGGATCAATGGGTCCTAACTATTTCTATGCACACATGGGTTGTCCTTAGGTTGAAAAGTATCAACTTGATTTCAAGCCCACAAGTACGGCAACGCAAACTTAGATGTTTTATACGAGAGCTTCTATCCTAACCAAATCTAAATCTAGTAGTGCTCCCACCATGATCTAACACTAACTTAGCCAAATATGTCTATAAAATAAGCACCCAACGAAGCTTGACCTAAATTCCATGTCTACCAAACCGAACCAACACAAATTATTATTTATAAAAAATCCAAATTGTAGTGTTGAACTGGGCTTGGATTAAGCTGATCTCAACTTGCATCTTTCAAGGTTATAAAGTACGTTGCATATATACCAATTATTGCTCCAGTACTTCGTACAATTATTCATCTAAGGTGACAATAATTAAATTTTACTGATCATGATGATGAACTGTGAACCGTGGGTTAGATCGACACAGTTGTAGCCCAAAGTCCAAGATTGTAAATCATTAGGTTCCTTTGGAATTCTACCACCCCTGCCTGCATTTCACCACTCTTAACAAAACCAACCACGGCCGCTAGCTTTTGACTCCAAGCCACAAGTTACCACCTTTGCACCTCTAATCGTGGCACGTAGTCATCATTTATCGAAGGTCCAGCTGGACGCTAGAAGCATGGCGTTATTTTAATGCCCTAGAATCGAGGGGAATAATCATTGGTCGAGAAACCTCAGATTCACGTCATCCGGGGTAACAGCTGTGTTTACAAGCCGCGGGGAGGGGGCGATTTTAATTTTTCTTTTTTTTTTTTACTAAAATGAGTGTTTCATATAATACAATAAAATCAAAAAACAGAAAATCACTGAGTGTCCGAAATAACTTCTCTCTCCAGCCTATATGGTGCCCTCGGAATGGCTGGCTATATAGACAGCCACCCAATTTGCAGCCTCGTTAACCTCTCAAAATACATACTTTGCGTAGAAGGCCTTCTCATCTCTCACCATTATCTAAAAGTCTCGAAGCAGAAGGTGACCTATACCACCACTGTTTGGATCTCTAGATCCAACTGATTACCGTGGCTGTTTATTTCTTAATGATGGCTCAACAAGCCTCGAAGCACCTATCCTCAGCTAGGCCGCGCCGCATCGTACACACGTTATTTGATGGCTATTTATTTTTTAATGCCGGTCATTAGAGACCACACAGCATTCAGCAGTGCGACCCATGCACTACGGAGGATTCTTGTTCCGAATCAGGCTACGTAACCCACACCACAAAACTTCAGTGAAATATTAAAAACAAGTCCACGGTTTTAGATTCGAAGCAAACTTATAAACCAACCCTACTATCAAAAGTGTCAGAAAGTTCGCCAACTTTCATGTAATGATAACTTATGAGTCACACCACAATCCCACTATTGGATTAGGTGGTAGATTTGTCTCCCATTTTCGTCAAAAAAATACAATCCCACTTCAAAAAAATACAATCCCACTACATGTTGCACCAATGCCGTGCATTATATCATATGGCATGTGGTTTTTTCTTTTCTCAGAAAGAAAACAAAAAATTAAGGTTAGGCCTCAGAGCATTACTTGACAAGAAAAAAAAAACTTCAATATATTTTAAAATATATTACAAATTTTTTTTCTAAAATTTATGTTTATTATACTTACATCTAATAATTTGTAAAATTTAGACTTAAATCTAGTAAAATTACCTCATATAAAATGTTAAAACTTCTCTTAAGTGAGAAGGATGATGCATATTTTTTTTTAATGTCTTTAGATAGTTGTTTGGTCATTTAAGGTTATTTTGGTTATTTTTAAACTTTTCTGCTATGATATTTGGGTCTCATTTAAAATTAACGAATTGAGTGACGTTCTCTAAAGTTATGGGATGTTGAATAAAAATAAACCTCAGAAGAGTAAGCTTGAATTTTTTAAATTATTGAACGTAAGTGTAATTTTTTTATAATTTACTCTATTTTTTTTACATAGGAGAAACACCATCAAAGCACCTACTATCATCAGTTCATAATCATATTCAAGAAATTTCGGTGTGTGACAATTGTTAATAAAGTGTGTTGTGCAACTTATAGTTCCATGGTAGCCATTTTTTTACTCTGCTGGACCCATGGGAGGTGTTTTTATTGATTGCACCTCTTAGAATAAATAATTTAGATGTCAACTAAATCTTAAACGACATAAATTTGCAACCAATATGCAGCTTGTTTGCAATACTCACTTGGCAATCCACTTGCCAGCTCACAAGAAAGCACAAAAAGAGTTGTGCATTGGCTCAATATCCAAAATAATGACCACGAAATTCTCCTAGTGCATAAAAAAATCTCGATATAGAGGGGTAAATATTAGTAATGTCCTCAACAATCTCTTTATTTTTTTTCCCTTGCTGCAAAGCACTTTAGATGCCCTGCGGAGGGAGAAATTAGATGCCCTGATGCCCTATCTTGGTAATAGATCTTATCTTAATATCTCGACCATCATCTTTTAATGCTGAAAACATACTTATCATTGTATAATAACCTTCAGTGGTGTCACAACCATCAACAATATACTTTCCCCTTCCGCGTATGAAATGCCAGCAACATATAATAAGCGACCATCAATTTGAATTCCTCATTCTAAATTGGATGTCTTATATACTTGGTTTCTATGTCATTCGCATATTTAGGTACCAACAATGATGAAAAGAAATTATTTCGATAAATTAATAATTATTGCTCAAAGTCCAAATAATATTGTCAACATATATGATGGATCGTCATAAATAATTTTAAATTTATATTATAAAGAGTGTGAGAAATTTAGAAAAACTCAAAAGTGGAGTTATAGTTGAGACGAATGAAAAAACTTATTATGGTGCCCTTACTGATATTTATGAATTGGATTATTATGTAAAGTTTAAGATAGTATTATTCCGATGTGATTGGATGGATATACTCATCTAACTGTTTGAGGTAAGACACAAATGGGTTCATATTTGTAAATTTTTCAAGATTGATATATACTGGTATGTTATTGAAGGATGACCCATTCGTTTTTTCATCTCAAGCTCTACAAGTATTTTTTTGTGCATGACTCAAAAGATAAAGATTGATCTGTTATCATTAACGCTAAATTTAGGGACTAATATGATATAGGAAAAGTGTTGGAATAAAAGGATGAAGAATGGGATCCACCGAAACAAACCACCATACGATGTACATGGTATAGAATATAATTTCTCTACTTGCACCATGTGCACCACGCAGTGGTGCACCATGCGAATCACAACTTCTTGTGGCAGTGCACCGAGATGAATGTTTGATGCAAAAGGTTCACAAAAATAAGTAGCTGCAATAAGCATGGTGCACCATACTCATTATTTTTTTTTTTGATTTAGAAAAATTATATTTGACACCATATACACCTCATAGGGGTACACCATACTAATTGCAATTGGATGTTTTTGTGGCAGTGTCCAACATGATCGTCCGATGAATAGGGTTCACATTGATAAGCTTCTGTGATTAATATGGTGTATGGCTATATGTTATTTCTTCAAAACTGGACTAATGACATCCAAATTTTCCCTGGTCCATGGTTTATATCCATGTAGAGCTTTTCATCTTGAAAAACATACTCATGTACATCTGTACTCATATGTATGTGATGCTGTCAGCCTTTTTTAATTCTTTCTTTTTCCTTATGGAAGAAGGGAGGGTAAACGAATCCATCCTGATTTTATTACGTAAATGAAATGTCATCTACGTTTTTCACACTTCTCCACAAACTCTTGTGGCTAGTTGGACTTGGATTATTATATGGCAACGTTTGGGAGTTGCTTTTAACGTCATCGTTTTTCTCGGCTGAGTTTATATGAGAATTTGGCTTTTCCCACCTTTGGTGGGAGGCCGAAGTCCCTCCTCGCTGTGGAGAACTCTTAACAATTGATGCCTTATTCTAAAACTACATCAAAGGTTTTAAAAATGATGAAGCATTGGTTCAGATAGCTAGGAACTTTAATCCTCAAGTTCAGCCTAAAACTCTATCCAAAAACTCGGCGTACAAGGTACCAGTTGAGTAGTCAAGTTGGCCAACGCATTCTTATCCAAATAGAAGATTCTAACTGGTGAAGACTCACCTAAGCCTTCACATCAACTCTATTGGTTTATATACAGAGGTGAGACAAGTTTTTGGGTTTCCAACCTATTTTATAAGATTTCAAGCTTCTTGGCATCCTATTATCTCCACATTTTGTACTGTTGGGATTGTAAGGGGATTCAAGCTGTCCTATAAAGGATTCAAGCTGTCCGGCCAATATTATTATTATTGTCTTTTCCTTTACTTGCTCTTGTTACGTATCCTTAAATAAAACCACTGGTCCTTAAGCAACTACAGATCTAAGAAATATGCTCTAATACCATCTTAATTACATTCATTAGTTCAAGAGGGGAATAGTACAATTCCTTAATTTTGAGTGATGGAGAACAACTTATTATATTCCGGTTGCCCTCCCGAAGTGCATGAGTCATCTCCACATAAGCTTGTTCTACCAATTACCCACATGAAAGTAATAAACAGCAATATTATATGACAAGCATCACTAACGAGGTTTGTTCAGGAAAATCTTTGGAGCATCATTTAGAGAGACATTAGTGTTAGTGGATCTCATGAGGTACCATGACTGAGATACAAGGATATAGCCATCTAACAGGATATTCTTATACCTTTATGGATTTCAAGCACAAGGCATATATTTACTTAGATAATAATAATATGAGAGTTATTATTAATATAGTGGTGGCAATACTTAACCTATTTAATCTGATTCACCCATTTAATACAATGATTATATTCGAATCTGGATTTTTGATCAATAGGATATAGCTAGCCGTCTAATAGGTATCCTTATATGTTAGTGGATTTCAAGCACAAGGTAT
>JAOXJJ010000567.1:143929-159049 GCA_025769935.1 Phoenix roebelenii
GGGGGAGCCTGCGGGGGCGCGCAGATTTTAAGTAAAGTCGGCAAATCGGGTGCCGACTTCACTTTAAAATCTCTAAATTAAATTGCAGGCTCCACTGCCCCTCCGCGGTCTCCGATGGCGGCGACGGGTCTCCTCTCTCCCTCTCTTCCCCGCGCTCTCTCATTCTCTTCGTTTTCTTCGTCTTTGGCACAGAACCGTCCCGTATTGGTTTCCACTGCTCCGACGTACCGGTTATAGGCCGGACCGGTTCGAACTGGCTGGTACGGGCCGGTTCGTCAGACCTTGGTTCTAGCAATAGTATATTGTTCACTATGCTCATACATTATTCATGAATATAGATCTTTTGTAAATTAGGCTTGAGTCCAGTTGTTAGCAGGGCGCCCTGGTGCATGAGGCTCCTCCACCAAAGGGTTTGGGGAGGGTCAGATGTACGAGTCTTACCCCGTGTTTAGAGAAGCTGTTTCTCTGTTTCGAATCCGTGACACTTAGATCACAATGGAGCAATCTTACCATTATTGCCAAGACCTTTCCTCTGCCTTGAGGTATAAAGCAGGTTTCAATTCAGTCTTTCATGGAACAGGGCTGAGTAACTAATTTTGACCCACAACACTAACAAGTTTTTTAAACGTGAGATGATTTAAACATGCTATTGTGATCATCATGCAGGGCATTAGGGATTTGTTTCTTTTCTGAGGCCTCTTGTTTTAGTTTTCTGCACCTTGCTTTTATTTTAGAGGTTGAGCTAATGTAGTCTTCTAGGATTAGTAAATTTGGTTAAGATTTTTTTCAAGTTCAGCATGTACTTTGCCTTTTTGGAGGCATATCTTAATATGCACATGCTCAGATTGGTCATGGAAGTATTCATTTCATGCCCACTCTGAGTCTGAACTTGTGTTGCAGCTTTTATTTATTTTGGTTGCATAAGAATGAAGTTGAAATCTGCTGATATAATTAGGTATAGAATTTTGCTCAAGCCAAAGCCTAATCAAGGTTAGCTTAAAATAGTTTAAGCTTGAAAACTAGGATCAATCTTGGCTTGTTTTGTATTTAAACAAATTTAAGAAAACCAAATTTTGAGCCTTACAGAACACAAGCATATTTCTATCAGTTTGATAGCCCTTAAGGATGAAGCTTACATGCCCTGGAGTGAAGGGTGATGGAGGAAGACAAAAAGCCAGAGAGTAACTTGGGGCATGAGAACACGGGAGCTCGACAAAGGGGAAGATATTGGAGGTCAGACTCCACAGAAGCTTTGGCTAGGAATTAGTTTAACCAAGGTTTGTCGTATTGCTCAATATCGTACCATACCGGATGTACCATACCAAAGTACGCCATCTTGGTACTGGCCAGTACAGGTGCCAATACCAAGTGTTGGTATGCCCTCCATATCGTGTACCAATACCGAACTGGTACGGTACATGCACCCCGTATTATCCGATTTGGTATGGTACGGTGTATGTATCGTATCGTACTGGTACCGGTACCGAACTGATATGTAGTACCATACCGTACCGACCATGGTCTTCTGAACCGATCTGTACCGGCCGGTCCAGCCTGAAACTGGTACCCAGACAGCGTGGATACCTGTTCCAGCTATTTTCGGGCGGGTATCGATAGGTACGCATGTGTACCGGCTGCGTACCGGTCTCGTACTGGCACATACCGGTGCGAACCGGCCGGTTCGCACCAGTACCATTTTTTTTACTTACAACGCATGCGCTGTGGCATGGAAGCGCGTGGCCCGAAAGGGCCCTGCGCTCCCTCGGGACAGAGCGTCTTGTGCGTGAGGCCACGTGCCCCTGCGCGGTTCCCCCCGCAAGTTTCCACTACCCACGACGCGATTTCACGGTGCGCGGGCGCGATTCCCCACGTTTGGAATCGCCTCGTGTGCGATTCCCGCAGGCCAACTCATCCGCGCAGGGGAGCGCGCTCCATAAATGCCATAGAGTGGCATTTGGCCAACCCGCGTCTGTGCGTGGACGCGAACCAAAAAAAACTTTTTCCGCTCGCGTCCGTGAACCAAAAAAAATATAAATAATGACCGGTTCGTACCGGACCGGTCTCGAACAAGTCCGGTGGGCGACCATTATGCCTACCGGTATTGGTTCAGCATACCTTGGTATCGACATTCGGTAAGTTGAACCTTACCATATATCATACCACGTATCGATACTATAATAAGATGGTACTGGTACGGAGGCCGGTATCGAGATGGGGAACCGTGAGTTTAACAATCTTAGATGACCATTGACAAGGACTAGAGAAGGGAGGTGGATCTATCTAGAGACTATAAATATGGGGAGATCAGTTGAGGTGAAACTTTGGAGAGGCTAGATTCTAGATGGGCTTGGGCTCGAGTTCAGATGTTCATTAGCAAAAGCTTAGCAAAAGCTTGACGAGGGAGATGAAGAGGTGCAAAGATAAGTAGATTAGAGAAAGTCAACAGAACTTGGTGCTTGCTCTTCACCTGTCAAGTATACCTTAAAATTTAGGATCGGAACTTCTGGTTCGAGCTATTGATATAACTTTTTTTTTTCAAATAATTGGAGAAAAGGTAACTGGGCCTCTTCCCTGCTATAACTGTTTTTTTAGTTTCAATGCCTGTGATATACATATTACAATATTCATGTTTTGTGTATCAAAATTTCCAGCATTATTGAACCAAGCCTGCTTGAGCTGTGATATACATGTTATCTTTTGTATATTTTATGTATCGGTTTTCGATATTTTCGATATTTATCCTGCCAAGCTTGTTTAGTTTTGAATTGGGATTGCTTGAGCCTGAAATCAAGCCAAACACATGCCACTGTTGAGCTGCGTGAACAAGTTGCTAGCACTAAATATTTCTAATTGACTTACCTTTATTTTCTCATGGGCTGCTCTCTATATCATTTAAGGTTTCCATTAAGGTTAAGAAGAATTTCTAGTCCAGTTAGAAGTTTGAGAGATTGTTTGGTTGGTTGTAAAGATAACAGGACAAAGATTGCTGTGATTTTCAAATTAGTGGCTGTGAGATGATAGAGTTTATTGTACTCTTTGTTTGGTGTGATTGATTCCATTTCTGTAGTTCTTCTAGCTAAAAGATTTGCCCTTTGGAGTTGGATCTAATACACTCTTTCTGCTGTAAAAATTATCTGTATTTGAGCCATATTTCTAAATATGATTTTAAAAACCAGTTATAAGTTACACGGATATAGGATCCCAGTGACCTAACCAAATTTTGCAGGGAAGATGTACGTTTCTATGGTAAAAAGAGTTAAATACAGTCTAAAATAAAAAATGGATCTACTAGCTGGTGAATCTTTAATGCGATCACTTGATAATGCCAACAGTAAGGATACTTGATTGAAGAGGAGTATTGGTAAGTCCCTTTATTAAATCTGTGACTCACGCAGAAGGGTATAACAATTATTGCTTATCAGCCAATCATCCTCTTTGGCGCTAGATTATTAAAAATAATACAATTTCCTGTTTAAATACCTTTTAGTATTAGGCCTTATGTTACAATAAGTATGATTGGTAATGGCCTTTTACTTTTTTGAATAACTATTCTTAATTATGTACAGGTGGCACTTCTTGCTGCATGTGTACGTAGAGGTTTGATGGTGCTTTCTGCAATGGGGGCAGGTGCCAGAGCTGATCCAACACGAATTCGTGTTGCAGATTTAAGGGAATCAAGCATTGATCCTCTCTCTCGATCAGTAATAATCTAACATGATCATGTGCCCTCTGTTATTTGCTCTGATGTGTTTTTCATTATCTGCTTTTGGCCATGTTAGCTATGCCAATTTTATCTATAACACTGCTACTTGAAAAAATTTCAGTGAATCTGTTCTCGAAAAGCTTAATTTGGAGATATTTTGAACATTTTTCAGTATGATGTTGTCCTTCATTAATCCAGATTCTGTAGCAATACTAAAAAAATGTTCAATTTGTTTCCACCCTGATCAAATTACTAATCTATAAATTTAGAAAGAAGGATGAAGGCCTCCTATATCAGGACATTGATTCTTCATACAATAACCAATTTGTCATAGGTAGTTATCAACTTAAAATCTGATATCATGCTAAGCATTCCTTTTATGCAGAATTCTTGATGATGATGTTGTTGTTAAAATGTTATTTTGATTCACGATTGGATCTTACATGATGTGGTTCTCATCCTTGGATCAGCATAATTTAAAATCGCAGGATCCTATAGTTATATCATGGATCATATAGTCCAGTGGGTCATCATATTCGATAGGATGATGCTATTTACATATTAAATCACGAGGAAGTCCATTTTCCATGATAAATTAGTTTATAGGCTTTTAAAATTACATATCACTAGCTAGCCTATTGTTGGCATTCATGAAATTAAAAATAAGGGGCAATATTCATATTTTTAAAATCATAATAATATCATATATTACAATTATCCTTGTGTTTTCTAAAATATTCTATCTAAAAGGATAAACGAATTGATTAGTATATCTTGAATAACTGTACATAGTAATTGTTTCATTGGACATGCTAATTTAGGCTTATGATGGTGGAAACTAGATGCATTACATGTATGGCCTTTTATGATCCATTCGTCTCATAGCTAACTTATGTTTCAATGTCATATTTCTTTAAATTTTAAAAGCTTTACAAAGAAATTGCCAAATTAAAAAGAATTTTATGCGATCTAATCTTTAATCCAGTCTAATCTAACCCCTTTTATGATTTACAATGCAATGACATATTGCTAATCTGGACAGCATTTATCCTTATGTATGGTTTGTCTCTATGTTTTTATATTTTCAAAGATACATGCCCTCTAGCTTTGTGATTCCTAGCTCTATCTAAAATTTGTCCAGTGACCGGTCGTGGGCACACAAACAAAAAGATCTAGTAGAGCCTTATTTTGTTGGTTGACATCAAATGATGTTACACCACAGGGAAACATAATAATGGTATTTTCTAGTGCGTCATTGCTCGAATCCAATTCAAGTCTCATGTATCAATTGTTGCACAGTTTATGAATTGGCTTCTTATGTTTCCTTAAGCCTGAATTTCTGGGTGATGAAGGTGGTCTGTTTGAAGCTTAGTGATGGAGAAATGAGGAAGAAGGTAGGATTGCATGTGGCTCTGGAGTTTTCTTCACGAGGCTCCAATTTCCACTTGTATTTGGGTCCAAAATTAGGGTCCAACCCAGTCCATTTACAATTTGGAGTTTATCCTGCAAACTTAGTCTTTGATTGTTGTATTGGTGATACTATTCCTAGTCTAAAAAGGAAATGCCAAGTGACCCTTGTTTATTTTCTTCAATTATTTTAGTTTTCTAGTATTATGGGACTAGGTCTTTTTCTTGTTCATCAAGTAATAATAGCTATAAACATGTGAACCCTATGGGCTAGGGGGCTCAAGCAGTCAATTTCATAAAATAAGGATTTTGGATGTCCTGATACTCTGAAAGTAATCTAACATTCTCTTTTTCCCACTTTTCTATTTTTTTCCCCTTTTTGTCAAAATACCATTCATAGGGACCTGGGGTCCTATCTACTTGGTTTTACAGTGGCGATCCTGTACATGACCTTGCTGTGCAAGCAAAAGGAGAAGCTCGTCATCATTGACTTTGTTCTTCTCCATGACTTTAGAAAATGTTTCAACAACTTGAGTAGTTGGAAGTTGGAACCATGAATTTTTGATTCAATTAATTGGGTGAACTGCAGAGCTGTGAGAATTAGTAATTAAGCTGTCTGGAGATTGCAGGAAAAGGCAATTGATGTTATTGCTGTTAACGGCCAAACTGATTTGGCATCTAGTTTGGTCAATAATAGAAATATTATGGTCATCATAATGGCCATGGTCATGACTATCATCCAATTGATTTTGTCATGGAAAGCTATAAGTCACGGGCTTCTGATGCAATGCAAATATTAGGAAATATGAAGATGAATGACTTCATCGATCATCGTGGATCTAATAAAAACTAGTTTAGAGAGAGAAATTCATCCACCCTAAGTGCTAGTTATTGACAGTTTGAAAGTACTGTTATGGAAATTCAACAATCAGTGAAGACGTTGAAGATGTGATCAATGAAGATTCAACTATGGAACACTGAAGTGATTGTGAAAGATTAGATGATTGAGATAATGATGGATTATCTAAAATCCAGTTGTTAAAGAGACAAAGCACATTTAGATAGTGACTGTTATTGAGTCTCAATTTGAGGATCCCTTTCTTGTTGATTATGTAAATCCAACAACAATTACCACTTGTTGACTGTTTTGGAGTAGCAATGGTAATTGTCATGATCAACCACCTTGACATCCAGCAGTTTCATCATTTGGCCAGCGCAAAATGAAAATGTCTAAGATACATTAAGTATTTCTTATCATGCCCTTTGACAGTGGAAGAATCTTTGTTGCAGCCCAACCTTGAGGACAAGGTTGATTTGAGGGGAGGCTGGGTTGGGGGGGGGGCGAGGGAACAAAACAATTTCTTTAGTTTTCCTAGTGAATTTAGTTTTAGGTATTTTCTTGCTAGCCAAGTCATTTTGGTCTATAAATATGTTAGCCTTATGGGTTAGGGATTCAAGCAATCAGTTTAGCAAAATCAGCCTATAGGATTTGGAAGTCCCTATCCTCTAGAAGTGATTGAATACCCCTTCTTTTCCACTTTTCTATTTTCTTTCATTTGACTCAAAAAACTGCAAGCAAGGTCTTGGGTTCCTACGAGTTGGCTCAGTTTGTATATCTAGGTGCTATTTGTGGATTTTGGTCAAGACTTGGGCCATGTTAGAGTTTACATGCTTCTCTTCATATCTTTTATTTTTCCTTAATTAAGTGCATAAAAAAAAAATGAAATATCCGTAATGAGGATATGATGATCCTAGATGCCATTTTGGTCATTCTTAAGTAAAATCTCGGGATCATAACCATTTAGCCTTGTCTTAACTATTTGGGATTTGCTTTGTGAATCCACGCTCACAAATTTTTATTTAGAGTTGCCTTTGATGTTATTATATGGTTTTCATAAAATTAAAGCATTTTGGTCTAAAATATTTTGGCTTTCTTATAAATAATATGAATCACTATGATGGAAAAGCTTAAACTTAGGTATTATTTGGCATCACTTTTTATTTTTCTATGTTCAAAAACAGAAACAAAATTTGTTTATGGTATTTTTTTTCTAATTTTTAAAAAAATATAAACATGTTAAGTATAGTTAGAACATGGCTATGGTGGGCGAGGTAGTGGTAGTAATAGTGACGGTACTAGAGGTGGTAGTGATGTAGGTGGTAAGGTTGGTGGCTATATGGTGGAGATGACAACGACGATAGTGCTGTGACGGAGGCGAGATGGTGATAGTGGCAATGGGGACAATGATGGTATTGGTGGGGGTACGAATGATGTAGCGGAGATGATGATGATGACAATTGCGGTATGGTGGAGGTAATGGCGACAATGGTAGTGGCAACGGTGGAGGTGTCGGTGATGTGGCGGATGCAGTGGTGATGGCAGTGGTGAGAGTGGCTGCGATGGCATCGGTGAGAGTGGTGGTGATGGGAGCCATGGTGGCGGAGGTGGTGATAGTGGTGGTAGAGGTAGTGTTGGTGGTAGCAAAAATATGGATTTCTTGTTTTTGAAAATATTGAAAGTAAAGATTTCTTACTTTCATTTTTTCTAAAAATAATAAATTTGATTTTTGAAAAATAGTAAATAAAAATGATAGTACCAAACATGTTTTTTGTCTCAATCTCTTTAATTTAAGAAAAAAAGCAATGCCAAACATGCCCTTAACCAAATGTTGATGAAACTCTCTAAATTGATATGATTTGCATTGCAAGTGTCAAATTAGGTTACTATTATCATACAACTATGAGTTTTATATGTATAGTTTGTGCATTTTGTGAGTAGGTCTTTAATTGGGTCATATCAGTTTCATTGGCTCAGCTCTGATGCAAATCCATTTGCATATTTGATTAGTTTGGGGTTGGGTATTATCATGAATATTCAAATGACAACCCTCAACAAAATTTTAGTTTGGATATTGACCTAACTCAACCCAGCAAGTCAAATGGGTTAGGTTGGGCTCTACCTTATTTGGTCATGATCTAGATTGATTATGAGGAAGGTCAGCCCATTAGCAGCCCCTAGAAGATGGAGACTATTGCTCACTCTCTAGAGTTGGTGTTTAAGAACCTTATATTAGAAAATTTTGCAATCACTAATGATTGTGGGCATTGATGGAAAACCAGGTGAAGTGCTACAAAATTGCCAATTTTATTTGAGCTTTAAGACAATCCATTAGGTAATATGGATTGTGAATGTTTTTCTGGGAAGCTGACATCAGGAATGAAAGTCAAGAGGATAATATGTTGTGAAGTTCCTTTAGATGCCTTAACTGATGTACAATTGAGACTCGTACCATGTAACCTCATAAGGAGTTGAAATATCACAATGCTTCATTTGGAGGGGATTTGCCATTAAGTTTTCTTGAAGCTTAGTTCTGTTTAATAGCCAAAATCCAGTATTGTAATCATGGTCTGCCGGACCCGTCTGTACGGGGCCGAACCGGCCCGGTATAGACTGGTCTGGCCCGGAACCGGTATCCGGACAACGTGGATACCAGTTTCAGCTGTTTGGGTACCGTTTCTAGCTATTTTCGGGCTAGTACCGGCCGGTACGCATGCGTACCGGCTGCGTATCGGTCTTGTACTGGCCCGTACCGGTGCGAACCAGCCGGTTCCCACCGGTACCATTTTTTTTACTTACAGCACGCGCTGTGGATTTTAACCCTGGTTGGTTCGCATCGGTACCTTTTTTTTACCTACAGCACGCGTTGTGGATTTTAACTCACAGCAGGCGTGCTTCCTTGAGAGCTGGTTCGCACCGGTACCATTTTTTTTTTACTTACAGCACGCGCTGTGGATTTTAACCCTGGTTGGTTCGCATCGATACCTTTTTTTTTACCTATAGCACGCGTTGTGGATTTTAACTCACAGCAGGCGTGCTTCCTTGAGACAGCGCCTCGCGCACGGTGCCCCCGGCCCGCCTGCATGCTTCCGCACGCGTTTCCACTGCGCGCGGCGCGATTTCACGGCGTGCGTGCGCGATTCCCCGCGCTAGGAATCACCCCACGCGTGGTTTGCGCGCTGCCCCGCACGTGCCATAAATGCCATAGAGTGGCATTCCAGCCCTAGCGTGTCCGCGCAGGCGCGGATGCGGCAAAAAAATATTTTTTTTTTGCCGCGTTCGCGACGCGGATGCGAACCAAAAAAAAAACTTTTTCCGCGCGCATCAAAATAAATAAATAAATAAATGACGGGTTTGTACCGGACCGGTTCCGGTACGAACGGATCTCGAATCGGTCCGGTAGGTGATCGGTATGCCTACCGGTACCGGTTCAGCGTATCTTGATTGTAATCTTCTTCCGAGACACTTACCTATGAGTATTATAAAAAAGTGTGTAAATTTTGGTGGTGTTAGATGTGGTGTTGAGAATATTTCTCATTCCCCTAGCATTATAGGAGCCTAAAATTGCCAAGTGACCTGGATGGGCCAGTTATTTTTGATATCAGATCATTTTGAGTTTTAATTGCTCATATGCATGATTTTTTGTCTGAATTAGATGGTTGATAAGAAATCAGAAGATTGATATTTAAACCTAAGAAATGCTTTACATTCATTTATATTTTTGATGGCTTTGACCATATTCATTTTTCTTCCTTCTGTGATGCTTAAGCTTATTTGGATCTCATGGCCTCAGAGGTAAAACTTTTAGGTCCATTTGCTCACATAGATTAATTTGCATATTAGCATTCATGTAATTTCTAGCTTTATTCTAGATCTATATTTTTCTTTAGTTTGGCTTTTCCATAAAAGAGCAAACTATTGGTTCTTCGGTCATTCATTTCTTATGTTGTATCTGTTTGTAATGCTTAAGTGCTGCTGGAAATATTTCTCTAGGCGAGTCATCATTTGAGAAAAGAAGGGATATGGGTTATAATACTAATTGTTTTGATTTTTCTATTAAAGCATGTAAATATTAGTTCTTTTATCATTTTATAATTTCATGCTATAGACCTTAACTTGTATTATGCTACTGGAAAATATTTTTTTAGGTAAGGCATCGACTAAGAAAGGACTATGGGATAGAGGGTGGAATCCCTGTAGTTTTTTCCCTTGAAAAACCCAAGGTAAAGCTGCTTCCATTTAAAGGTTTAACTGGAGAAGAAGAAAATCCTTCAGATTATCAGGTTAGTACATTTAGGTGAATTAACACCTAAGTTTTGTGCTATAGATTGCATTGTCATTTATTTAACATGGCACACGTTATTAGCATGCTAAGTTTGCGTTTCTACAGAAGGTTACATAGGGAACAGCTTACTTTGATTGAAGCTATTATGTGGAAGTTGGTAGTTAAATTTACAAAAAATAAATAGTTCCAACTTTCGTAAAATCTGTTATTATACACAGAATCATTTTTCTTTACTTTAGTTATTTTTGATGGGTTTCTGTCAAAGCATTCTGACTTGAAGGTTTTCGATATACCCTGTTAGCATTGACATTCTGACATTTGATTTCTCTGATGTCAGATAGTGCCAGGTTTCAGGGTTCGCATCATACCTGTTTTGGGAACTATCCCTGCAATTTTTGGGCAAGTAATGGCCTCCTATGTTGCGACTCAACTAGCAGGATTGTGTGTTCGGACGGAACCAGTGGTCAATTTGGATCTAGATCACTATCGAATTCTTCATCAACGCCTTCTTGAGCATGAGGAGTTAATATATGGCTCAGCCGTACAGGTTCTGGTATGGAATTTTGTCATTATTTATCATCTTTATACATGGTTCCTTCTGCCGCTTTCTGTACCTGTACCAGTACCATATTGGTCCATTGTACAGGTCAGTTTACAGTACTGACACTCATATGCCTCACATACCGAGTATCATTATGCTACTGGTATAGGATGCTGTGCCCAGTATGGGACAGTACGGTCCGGTATTGCGAACCACGATCTTAAATTCTTAATAGTTCATATTTTGTTCATTGAATCAAATAATAAGCATTGCACTCTTATTTATTCTGTAATGAATAAAATTTGAAAACTTGATTTCATTGTGCAACATAAATTATGGTATTGGTCCATGCTCGTATGTGCCATGCGACACATTTTGTGCCACCAGGATATGGACACAAGACAATGGCATTTGTCGCTATGTAGTGCATACTGGTTTATACTGAACCATATGGGCCTGCTTTGTTATGCATGGTTAGGTGTTATCTTCACAACTGGTATGGGCCTGTTTGGGTCCCTCTGAGGCTTTAAAATTGTTTCTTTTAGGGCTTTTTGTGGTGTCTTGGTGGCTTTTGAAGCGAGAAAAATTATTCACCAGCTAACACAACCAGATTGTGGATTCTGACAGCTAGTGTAGCTCAAAATGATGCAGTAGCTGCTTCATCTGTTATCATTATAAATTATGCAGCCCATGATATGCTATTCAATGGCCACTATGGATCTAATCTCTTCATATATATGACCATTGTGATTAGCAATAGGATCTTCTGATCACCTAGTAATAGGGTTCCTCAGAATGTTGATCAGATCTTTGGAGCTGTGTAACCAAAAATTTGGGCATGACTCGATGAATCCGAAAAAATAATTTCAGAATACATTTTTTTTTCATTTTTTTTTTTTGATTATTAGTTGACTATTGCTAGGATCATGAACAATGTTATGCAGTGAAGAGAGAAGGCACACTGGCAAGCAGTGCTTGGTAAAGAGAACCAAATGACATTGGTAATCTATCAGACATGTTACTAGAAGCTAATTACTGAAGCTTGTTGACAGACATTGGTCAATCTTTAAACACTTTGTAATAAGGTTGTGTATAATCATCCACTTCACCATGGTTGATATTAATTTTAGCCATGGATAAGATTAAAATAACTGCAGCTTCTAATGTGAGCTGACACCCTTACATTTTCCTTTTGTTCCATATTTTGCAACAGTCCACCATTTTATGCTGATGCGACAAGCCTAACAATTATCAGATTGCATTCTATCCTTTATACAAAAAAAAACATGTGAACATACGATTTTATAGTGATAAGAACGTGTTGGTTTTTCTTTTGGTAAACTTGTTGGATGAATTTTGACTTCCATTTTGTTGGAACATGTCAAATCACTAACCAAGTACTTCATCAATGCAATAGTCTCGCATGTCTTTTAGCTCATTGAAGCAAAAACATAAGCCATCGGTAACTCTTCTCCTTTGGGGTCTTCCTATATGAGATTTGGAGATTCCATATAATGTCGTGCCTCACAATTTATTTTACTATGCTTTTTTGGCAATAGTTATGTACCTTAAAGATGAAAATGGTTCCTACACAAAACCTTGCTTTTGTTGGTTTCTCCTTAGTTCCAATGGATTAAAATGTGTAACCAATATGGTAGCTGCTGCCTAACCCAGGATATCTCATGTCTAAGATA
Organism: Phoenix roebelenii; assembly: GCA_025769935.1. Classification (NCBI taxonomy): domain Eukaryota; kingdom Viridiplantae; phylum Streptophyta; class Magnoliopsida; order Arecales; family Arecaceae; genus Phoenix; species Phoenix roebelenii. The sequence goes on from JAOXJJ010000567.1 coordinate 156,398, forward strand.
AGACCTCCTCTGTACTTCATTAGTGCCATTAATACCAAAGGATCAGCTAAAGAAATAAAAAATTGCTTTGACACAGTTTTTAGGATGCCTTGATCTTTAATACTGTCTACTTTTGTGTCTATATCTTGAAAATGATTTCAACTCAACTCCTAAATGCTACATGAAGTGACACTTCAACCATCTAGAGCCCTGCCACATGATATGTACTTGATGTTTCTCTTTTTATAAATGCAACAACAAATTGCTCTTATAAATCCAGATAGCACGCACTTCCATAGAACAAAGTTGTACAGAACCATTTCTCAAGTGATTGGGATGGGGTATATTAGTGGAAAGAAGAAATCACATGATAAAAAATTTCAAAATAAAGGTTTTGAATGTACCAAAGGATTAAAAAGAGAAGTATCTTACCACTTTGTTATCCGATGGGCTTTTCCAGTCCTTTATAATGTGCTCTATATTATGTTCAAACAATTTTTTTCCTTATAAAACTTTTTATTTTTGGATACTACATTTTCTTTAATCCCCACACCACTTTCATAGCAATGCTCATTAACGTAGTTTGGTATAACAATAATTACCTTGCTCAGCCTTATTTTGTTCATAATTTCTTGACTTCTGTTTGATTTAACTTTAAGGTAGATGTTGAAGAAGTGATGTATGTTGTCAAGGAGTTGTGGCATGGTCGAAGTGCTAGAGATCAATCTCAGAAAGATGTTGGTCGTAAAATGTGGAGATCTGTTAATGAGTTGATGCTTGTAAGGTACAATTCACTTTATTTATTAATTTTGACAATTATTCAATATGACGAGATTAATGTGCTAACTTAAGTTCTCGTCATTCTTCCATTTGTTATTGCTTATATCTGTTATTCTTTTCTTGAAATATGGTATGTATCATGGTCCGCTGTCTCGATGACTCCGTACTGGTGCCACACTAGCACTATATCGGTGCGGTACGGTATGGAGTCTTTTAAGCATACCGAGTGTCGGTATGCCACCTATACCAGATATCGGTATCGAACCGGTATAGTACAGTATGCTCCATACCACTCGATTCGGACCGGTACGACGAACCATGGTTTATATCTGGTATGGTTGACTAAAAGCTAAGCTTTATTTTGTTCGTTTAACCGTTCCTTTTTGATTCCTTTTTCTCCTCTGTATGCTTAGGAATACTGTTCTCCTTGGTTTTTTGATTTGTTAAATCATGCTTACCTTGATTTCTAGAGGTTTATGGTCATTTTTTTCTTTTCTTTTTTTTTTTGTTGTTGGCCCGGGGGGGAGGTTTGAGTCTTCTATTTAATATTATAATAACATAATAAATGCTATACTACTGTTGGCAAATAAAGTTACATTTTTCTTACTATTAAGAACATCATGATATAGTTTAGTCATGAGAATGGGTTATTTGGCAATAACGTCAGATTTTTTCTTGTACAAATTGGTGTATGATGCATCACCTACTACCAAGGTTTACTGTTTGGGTACCGGATTCCGTACTGGTGCCACACTAGCATAGTATCGGTATGGTACGGTACACGATTCTTTTGGCGTACGGAGTGTCGGTACGCCACCGGTACCGGTATCGGTATCGAACCAGTACAGTACGCTATGCCCGGTACCGTCTGATTTGGTACGGTACGACATACCATGCTTACCACATATATCTGTATATTCAAGAACAGAATCACTTACTAAAATCTATTTTTCTAATTCTTGCCATATCAAAAAGATTTGAATACAGAATGTGTTTGGTTATGGAATCCTGACTCTCATTAGTTAAATTATTCTCTATCTATGGTAAACATGTTTAGTTTTTTGAAGGACATAAAATCATGTGGACAGAAGTACAATAGAACAGTTGCTGAGAAAAGTGCTGAAACTCTTGTACCATGCTTGGAAGGAAATTGTCTCAAAAGATCTTGCAGGTCTTGCATATGGCAAGGTTGCATGTTTTGAATACAATATGAAGTTATGAACTGACCATTATACCTAGACATTCTTATTTTGATTTATACCCCCTACTCATATTTATTACTTCCCAAGAGTAAAGTAAGCACATGTGATTAAGCACATGTTATTTAATCATGCATCATCTAATGATCCTCAATCTCTTTGGCTGCAAGGACATTGATTCCTATTGACATGGCATCTACATACTAAATTGACAATTCTAGATGAACTGACTTGGCAAATGACTCTTTGTTCTCTCAATACTTAATTTGTGGTATCCTTGTTCTTAGTTCTCCTAATTATAATGATTGTCTAGATTAGTGCCTGAAAATCATTGATATGAATTGTAACATTGGAAAAAGTGACAGGTATTGATAATGTTTTTTAGTTTGTAACACGCATGCTTTATCTTATATCTTATGAAGAAGAATTAGGAAAAAAAATACTATTTTAAATTCTGCTGCCAACCTTCCATGGACTGTCATATAGTTACAATCATCAGCTCATAGCCGAGCATGGGCTTTCCTGATGATTTGGCTCTTTTTTGAGAAAGGATGTACAATTAAGGCTGCAAATGGGTCAGGTCGACCCGAGACCCGACCCGATCCGACCCGTGTAGTCCCGACCCGATCCGAATTTTAGGACCCGCGGGTCCGGGTCGGGTCCTAAAATTGGACCCGAATCATTTTCTGGGTCG